>NW_004624826.1:2043189-2082137 GCF_000247695.1 Heterocephalus glaber | reverse complement strand
AAGTTCCCAATCTAGAAAACTTACTAGCTCTCTTTCAGTCATAAAATTATATATTTCAACTTATTACATATTGGTTTATCTTTTCTTTGAGTGGGAGCAAAATGATTCCTTACCTCCATAGTTAAAACCAGCTAAATTTTAGCATTTTGAGTGTGAACTTTCCCACCTCTCCCTTGGAAATTATGTTTCTCATACTGATGGCTCTTACCCTCAGGAACTGTCCCTCCACTGTATTTAAATTGTGTTTTCTTTTTTTGCATGCAATTCCCCTGCTCCTCCCCATGATGTCTTAGACTTCTATGTCTTTTCTTTCTTTCCTTGATGGTCTCTATAGGCAATTAATATGCCGCTCCCTCTTCAGCTTTCCTCAGCATTGTTCTCCGGACACCCATTTCCTGTCACCTCCTTTACTCAGCCAGGTCCTTACTTACCCTCTTGAGCTGTCCTCTGTGTCCCTACTCAAGAGAGGAGTAACGAATTTGGACCAGAATATAATCCACATCCACCCTCACCTCCCTTGGGTCTTTTTTCACTGGGAGAGAACAGCTTGCTGACTCTTGCAGGGAAGTGAATGCGAACTGATTTTTACCCCTGTCTTCTGTTCCAGGGATCTCCTTGGAGAACTGTAGTTTCTGAATCTTCCTATATAAACTATGCCTTTCTGAGTCTTGCTGTCCTCTAGGAAACACCTTCTGTGTTTTTCAGCCTCATAATGACCTGGGGGATGTCTCCCAGATCCTGTAAATGTGGACATTAGAGAATTCCCCTAGCAGCCTGTGCTAGTCCAACATGGAGACTGAGCTACCAGTAGCTCCTGAGCACTTGAAACATGTCTAAGAGGACTGAGGAAATGAATTCTCAGTTTTAATTAATTTTAATTCATTTACACTTTAAAACAGTTGATTTCATTATTAGAAAACATTCAAGAATGTTTGTACCAATTTTTGTTTGTGAATACTTTTTCTCCTATAAATTAAATGAAATCTGAAGATCAAGTACTTCTGATAAAAATGTAGAGAATGTATTGGTCAGTGCTCACTAAAGAAACAGATTTAATGCAAGATGTACAAATATATGAGGAGGTAGGAAACAGGCTTACACTGGCCACCTGAAAATTCTGGTGTGGAAAAGTGAAAAAGAGCTGCCTGTGTGCTGGAAATCTGAAGGATCCAGCTGAAGGCCTGGAGCTCACTGCAGTGTCCCATGTGAGTCCACATCAGGAGGCCAAAGGGTCTGCCCGGGAAACCAGAAGATGACATCCGGGGTGAAGGTGAAGACTGGAGCTCCCCCAGAGAGAGAGAAAGGAGCCTTCCTTCTTCATCTCCTTTCTATTCCATTCAGGCGACAGGCGTGTTGTTTGGTGCCACTCACACCCCGGGTGGGTCTCCTGTCTTCAGTAAATCCCAGAACTATGTTAAAGTTGGGACTTATGGTACTATAAAATTTGCACCGAATTTAAAAGGCTGTATATAAAAGTATCACTTAATAGACACCCATATGTTGAAATGATAGTATTTTGGTTAGATTGGGGTAAACAAAATATTACTGTAATTAACAGTACTTGTTTATCTTAATATGGCTGCTTGAGAAAAATTACAGCCATTATATGGGTTCCATTATATTTTTTTAGGAAACACTGGTTAGGCAAAACTTATCTGGATTTTTGAAACTTCTTTTTAATTTACATTATTCAACATGCGAAGCATTTATTAATCATTACTTTATATAATGAATATAACAATTCATTATTTTATATAATCTTCACTTACACTCGTTTCAAGACTAAACAACTTAGAAGGCCAAGAGTTAAATGTGGTGATATAATTCAGTCAATCACAGCATGAAATTCTGTCTTTGATTTTCAGCAGTTTCAGCTCTGTAATTATATTAGATAAGAGCATCATTCAAGGCAGACATAGGAGTTTTCTAGCCATTTTTGTTGTGTTTGAACTGCTAATTTAAATCCCTCACCTCATCCTTTCTTTCACCCTGCTTGTCCAGTAACATTAAATAACTAGCCAATTTCATCATTTTACCTGCTTTAATTGGTTTTTCCAAAATATTTGATTTTCTTTCTTTTTCTTTTTCTTTTTCTTCTTTTTCTTTTCTTTACTTTTTTTCTTTTTCTTTTCTTTTCTTTTTCTTTTTCTTTTTTTTTTTTTTGAGACAAGTCTTGCTTTGTAGCCAAGGTTAGCCTTGAATTTGTAATCATCCTGCCTCAGTGTTCCAAGTGCTGAGATTACAGTTGTATGCCACCAAGTTTAGCTACCAAAATATTTGAAAGCATGATGTTCATATTGATCTAGCTTCCTACTTCTTATCAGTGATTGAGAAATATTCAATATAGATACTTCTCACACCTGTATCACCAAATTATGCCATAGACTATCAGTACTCTATTATTAGAAATAGTGCCTTTAGCATTTTAGAGAGTAAATTATATATTAGAGAGTAAATTTCAGAAACCTTAGGATGAATTCAGAAAAGTTATCCTTAAACTTCTGTTTCTCTGGAACCACTCCCATTTCTACTAATTTAACCAGCTACCTGTGTTACCCATCATACCTTCCTTGTTTCTCCTCTGAATACTTATGGTATTCTATGGAAAAATATTTTAAATGGACTTTGTACTATCTGAAAAAGAAATAAAGTGAGCGATCCCATTTCCAATAGCATCAAAAATAATAAAATACTTCAGAATAAATTTAACCAAGAAAGATATGTATACTCCAAACTGTGAAATACTGGTGAGATAAATCAAAGAAGACTCAAATAAGTGGAAAGATATCTCATGATTATGGGTCAGAATAATTAATACTGTTAAAGTGTTCATACTTGGCAAAGCAACCTATATACTCAGAATACTCTCTATCAAAATTTCAATGGCACATTTGACAGATAGAAAAAAAATCCCCAAATTTATATGGAAACACAAAAGATTCCAAGAGCCAAAGAAATCTTGAGAAAGAAGAACCATATCAGGGAGTTACCTTACAACCTTAATTGAAATTATATTATAAAGCTATAGTGTTCAAAACAGCATGGAACTGGCATAAATACAAACATATTGACACAACAAAACAGATTAGAGATCGGATATATAAGCCCAGTTACATGGTCAACTAATATCTGACAAGTATGCCAATAATACACAATAATGGATGGTCTCACCAATAAACATTGGGAAAACCAGCTAACCAAATGCATAAGAATGAAATTGGACCTCTCTATTATACCACTCATGAAAATCAACTTGAAATGAATTAAAGATTTAAATGTAAGATCTTAAATTATAAAATTCCTAGAAAAAAATAGAGAGGAACAGCTCCTTGACATTGGTCTTGACAACGATTTTTCTGAATATGACATCAAAAGCACAAGCAGTAAAAGCAAAATAAGTAGGGCTAAAACTAAAAAATTTCTGCATAGTAAACAACATAATGAACAGTCAACCTACTGAATAGGATAAATATTTGCAAACCATATTAAGAGGTTTCTCTGGTGTGAGAAACTGAAAGTGTAAATAAGGATCAAAAGGCATAATTGATATTGTGAAATAGGAAGAAAAGGTTCAAAGGTGAAGTGGGTGGGCTTGGAGAAAGAAAAGAAAGGAATGGAATTAATATGAGAAAATGAAAACAAAGTCCTTGTAAATGGGGAGGGGTGGAGGGGTTGAATGGAGAGCAGGGGAGTAGGGAAAAAATAAGAACCAAGATAGACTATGAAAAAGTACAAATTTCCAATGATGAATGTCATTATATTGTATACCTAAAATGCACCAATAAACTAGATGTTAAAAAAATACATAAGGAACTCATACACTTCAATAGTAAAAACAAAAAAATGCAATCCAATTTTTTAAATGGGCAAAGGAACTAAATAGACATTTTTTCAACAAAAACATGCAAATGGCCTATAGGTACACAAAAAGGTGTTCAATATCACTAATCATGAAGGAAATTCAAATCAAAAGTACAGTGAGATAAGTTACTACCTCAAGAACTGAAAACTAGAGCTAAGAAATGATCCCACTACACAATGGAATATTATTCACCAATAAAAATACATAAATACAGCCACTTGCACCAACATCTTTGAACCTAGAAAAGCATTATAGTTGATGAAATAAATTCCACAGCTAAAGATAATTACTTTATGGGCTCACATAGATTGGACTCTAAAAATCTCATGGAAACAGAGTGTGGAAGCAGAGAGTGGTTGTGATGGCTAGTCAGGTGGAAGGATAGGGAGCTGTTAGTCAGGAAAGATTAGTAAGTGCTAGGGTTTTATTGCAAAGCATGTCACTACAGTAAATACTACTGTATTAGATACTTGGAGTTTGCTAATAGAGTAGATCTTAAATGCCTTCACACACACACAAATGCCAACTAGATGAGGTGATGAATATGTTAACTAATTTTATTGTGCTAATCATTTAGCAATGTACATTTATTTCAAATCTTCATGTTATATGCCTTAAATTATACAATTTTATTTGTCAATTATACCTCAATAAAGCTGATGCAAACAAACAGACTTAGTGTAACAGTATTTTTCAAATTGCAGGTCAGGGTCCATCAATGGGTAGTGAAATCTAATCAGTTACTCACAATCAGTTGTTTTAAAAGTGAAATAGATTCTAAGAGCATCAGAGTATATCTGGTGTAATAAGGATAAATATTGCTTCATGGCACTTTGTCTTCAGTTAGATTTGTATAAATGTAATTTAAATTGCATTTCTTAGTATGATTGACAGTAAAAACGAAAAACTGAAACAAGAAAGTTGGAACACAGAGCTCTCTACCAGCAGAAGAAATGTAGCCATACATTATTCTGCATTAGTTCTGTACTAGCAGTACAGGGGGCTGTTGCTTCCCGTAACCCTCCTGACTATACTGGATCAATCAAGCTGACTGCTTCAGCCAATTTCAGAAGGCATAGGATTGTCACAATTGGTCCAAGAAGATGTCAGTCAGAATGATATACAGTCAATTATATAAGTCCACACCTTGAGTTAACATTTCAATATATGGCCTTCTCTACTCCCCTCAATTACTTCATCATCATTATTTTTTACCTACTGAAACTCAAAAAAATTAGACTCTACATCCAAGAGCTCTGTGTATTAGCTGTACCATGGATGAACAGTAGGAATGATTTTAGGTGGCAAAAGGTGTGGATGGACTTATTTTTCTAGTACTTATTAAGTACTTTCCATGGGCAAAAGTTAACTCGTTGTAATGACTGAAAGCAATTAATCACATTATTGTATGAAAGTTTTCCACATACCAAGATTACCAACAGAACCTGGAGATTAGATGGTTTCTCTGAGGAAGAGCTCTTGAGGCAAAGATCAAAGATAAGCTTATTTAGAGGAGTTTTAGTAGAGATGAGAAAGAAGCTCAATTGGATTGTGTAAGGAAAAGGACATGGACACAAGAATATAAATAATTCAGTGGAGAGATTTGGTTCTGGAAAAGGAAGAAAGAATAGGTAATGGTCATACAGAGAAATTTTATCAAAAAAGATACTTGTTTTACTTTTTTTTTTTTGGATTCCTGTTAGTACCATGCTGTAACTGACTAACTGGCCAACTGGCTATAGCTGTCTTTCTATTTTTAGATGGGAAGGATTTAATCATGTGTAAAAGGCTGATGGGAAATCTTGTGGAAGAGGTTATCCCTCCTTATGTCTACTTCGCTAAATTTTACTCCTTCTTCTATGTAAAATCTATTTCTCTCCTTAGCTCTCTTCCACCCATCCCCTTTCTCAACTGATAATTAATAAATTTTCTTCGGAGTTACCAGATTGTAGTGCATTTGAATATTCATTCATTAGATCAATAATTACTTTGTTCTGTGTGTTTTCTTCTGCTCATTTTCAATCTCCTTTATCAGATTGTGATTTGCTTGTCAGAAAGGGCTTTGTTACCTGGGCTACTCACCAAAACGTAGCCAGCACATAATATGTGCTTGGTGTTTGTGGCTTGGATAAGCAGACAGATTTTTGAAAACTACTACAGAAAAATTCAGAACAAGACTCAGAGGCAAAAAGTGCTATTATCCATCACAACTCTTAACTATTTTACACTCAAGAACATCACCATTTCCATTCCTTTAGAGCTAAAACAAAGACTCAATTGATCAAAATCAGCAACAAACCCAGAAGATGCCAGGTGACCTAGGATCAGTATTATTCCTCCACTTTATTTTATTCCACTTACATAATGCCTTTGAAAGTGTGAATTGTTTTCAGTATTGAAATATAGGGGATTTCATGTAAACTTTAGGTACATAGCTTCTTTTACAAGAACACTGAGCACTTCTGGGGCCAATCTTCTACTGGAAACAAGCTGATTGAATTGAATAGGTGCCCACTTTACTTTAGGCACGGCCTGATATTTAAGCTGACAATAGTCCCCTCACAATTGCTTTACTGATATGAAATAATTAACTGGCCCCTGAAGATTCTTGAGCATGTGACATCTAAATTCTAACCATCTGAGATGATACAGCATATGTTTGTCATTGGCTGGTGGGAACATTGTTGACATTTTCGGCACAACAATGTATTTTCATTGTATATGACTATGCCATTCACTGCAGGGCCATAGGTATCCCTGACCCCTACCTTCTGAAGGTCAGGAGCGCCTCCAACATCTTTTTGCCACCAAAAACATACCCATTCCTTTCATGCACTTTCATTTCCAAATGCTCTGAGAGGAGACAAAACCACCTTTGGTTTAGCCTCACTGCGTAAGATGATAACCATGATCCATGATGTACTCCTATTAACTAACAATGACAGGCTCCCAAGCTCTCTCCAGTCTATTCTTGGAGATCTCTTGTGGAGCCCCAACTACAGACCCAAAGGAATTCTGAAAAGTAGCTATGTGCTCATATCCACCATTCAGAGCTACTTACACTGAAACAATTCTCTAACTATTTCTGCTCTTCCCTTCTGTCTCTGCTTCCTAGTCACTATGCAGTGAACAGCTTTCCTATAACATACTGTTCTCCCATGTGGTTTCTACCTTTGAGCCACCTTATCATGGACTGAACCCACTAAACCCGTGAGCCATAAAAATCTCTTCTCCTTGAAGTTGGGGGTTTTGGTATTTTGTTCTAGTTGCTAATCACTGACTTTGACCAGGTTATCCCAAATTGTCTGGGTGAGCACGATATAATTGCAATGGCCCTTAAAATTAGGAAAGAAGAACAAGAGAGGTCAATGTTACAGTTATATTTGCGTAAGAATGACAACCGACCACTGCTGGCTTTGACTTTGAAGTTGGAAGGGGCCACAGGCAAAGAATGTAGGCAGCCTATGGAATCTGGAAATGACAAGGAAACCAATTCTCCTCTGGAGTTTTCAAAGGAAATACTTCTGCCAACATTGTGATTTTAGCACAACCATATCAGACTCCTGACTTAAGCAGAATAAGATGATAAATTCTTGTCATTTTAAGCCACTCAGTATATGGTAATTTGTTATAGCAGCAATACAAAATCAATACATCAAAACTGCTTGTGAAAGCCAGTCATCATATCCCAGTCTTTATTTTGTCCCCAGGCTAAGCATCTTACCAGCTACACCTGGTAAAGACAGTATATGGCAGTAAAGTCATTTGGCTTGAATTCCTTTGCTTGGTATTAAATGTAATATTTCCAAAATGGTCAATTAGCGATCATGCTATATTCGTCCTCAATCCTCTCATTGTTTCCAGTATGTTGGAACTTGTGTTTACAGTTTGGGGGGTCAAAAAGTACATTAACTCCTTGACTTATGAACAAGTTCTGTTCAGGGAAAGCATTCATTCATAATGTTCATTCAAACATAAGTCAGATTCATTCATATCCAACAAAGTGAGTCTTGTACAGTACACCTGTGAAAGTTCGCAACTCAAGTGTTTGTAAGTTGGGTACTTATTCTATATATTTACAGCATTTTTCTGCTTTTCAAAACCTCATTTTGAATCAAAGAAATGTTTCTCTATCTTAAAAATTACCTTTATCACTTCATTTAGTGCATAAAGAATTGTGACTCTTTGGAAAAAATGTAGCATTTCCCTCCACAGACTGACCATTGGCACTGCTGACATACTGCAAACAACAATCTCCGTATGTTCTCTAGAGTCCACGAGGGTCCCCGAGCTCTTCTGAGCAAGGGCAGTGTCCTGGAATAAAGGCAACACACCCATGATGCTACAAAGTGAGAACCTAATGTATATAACTGTTGGATATTCTTTTAAAAACACAACAAAGAAGACCAGTTTCAATCAAACTAAATGTACTTCTGTAGTAGCAGTGGAAGCATTGTTTTGTTTTTGTATTTGATGCTTAAAAAGGGAAGGAGACAGTAGAAACTACTTGTCTTCACTCCTCATGCCTCTTCTTCATTCTGTCACGAAGATAAAGATAAAATCTCTTCCTCATTCCCCAGCCTCTTTTCAGACAAGAAAAAAGAAGTGAGTCTGCATATTACTTAAACAACCTTGCTATAATTATTATATGTGGTCTAGGTGTGAATTACTTGAGGGCACTGAGGGTCTGCGGAGAGAACAAGAAGACTCTCACTACCTGTGTCACAGTTTTGTTTGTGTGGGGTTTTTTTTACATGTTGATCCCCAAACAGTAACCAGCCTAATAACTCTAGACATTCCATCACTAATAAATGTGGTAATGGCTTTCTTCTCTCTCTCAACATTTCATAGGTTTTGCCCAGGCTGCCAATGAAAGTGAAATGTACTCTGTGTTTTCTACTCTCTCACCTTCTCTCTCTCTATATATATATTTTTTCTTCATTTCTTTTTAAGTTATATCCGCTGGAGATGCTTGATAAGTTTCTCTCTTATCTCACTCAGACATCTGAGACTGATCCATAGTAACTGAATAATCAATTAATTCTCCTGCAGAGTTCCATTTACATAATGAAAATGCAACACGCTGATATTTTATACAAGTCATTTTTGGTCGTCTAGACTGATAATATATTGTGTATTGATTGAGGAGGAAAGCCTAATGGATCTTCTGTTGTTGAAGTTGCAGAATTACAATTAAAGTAAAATGACAGAAGCAAGCATCTATTGGGCTCATATCTATATATCTCTCTTTAATACAGGATTCTAAATGTCTGGACCTGATTAAGGCTTTGCCCTAATTTGAGCAAAAAGGACACATAATCCTGTATGTGGCCATTCACATTTGCATTGCTAGGGCCAAAAATCAATAGTGTACTGGTTGCCGACCTTGCCAATATACAAGGCTATATGTGGAATCTACATTCTTAGGCCACCACTGACTTCAGTCACACCTTCCTTGGTGGCCTCTTAACCTGGGGAAAGGAGAGAATTTGAGCAGAGCTTAGACTAAATGAATGAACATTAAGACTCCTGTGGTCTGTATAGTCCTGTGAATTAATGAGACTTGACTTGTTGTCCTTTTCCTTCTATCTTTACATATTTATGGAATCAAATTATAATTAATGATTTTTACTGCAGCCTTAACACAGCAGTCAGCAAAGAGTAATGGCTAAGTTTGCAGGCTCTGAAGCCAGGCTATATGGATTCCCACCACCATCACTTAAGAACTGTGAGATGCATCATATCCTACATATCCTCATATCCTACATATCTTCATCTATAAACAGACATGAGGCTCACCCCCTAGGGCTGTTGTCAGAATTAAATGAGCTCATACTTGTTAGATTACCAGAATAAGGCCTAACACACAGTAAATACTCAATGAATGTTTACTGACAAACTCATAAAGAAGGATATCATGGCCCTAGCCCTCCAGGTCTGGACCTTACAATGTAGCTATGTTTACTGACAAATGCATAAAGAAGGATATCATGGTCCTAGCCCTCCAGGTCTGGACCTTACAAAGTACTGGGGAGAGCTGATGCTCACCTAAGGGATAACTCAGCGAGATGTAGTTATTCATTCACTCAAGGGGTGGGAAGGTGCTATGGTTGGCATGACTCCTGAAAGGCACGTTATCTCAGGAGGGACAGGGCTCCTTAGAAGAGGACAAATTCAGTTCCCCTTGTGCTGACTCTTTCACACTGCCTGTCTTCCCTTGCCTTTCCACCACATGACAACTTTTCTCAAATCATGAAGTATCAGGAAGGCCATCCTCAGATGACAATCTTCCTCTAGAACTTCCCAGTCTTCAGAATTGCAAGGCAGTAACTTCCATTTATTATAAATTACCCTGTCTGTGGGATTCTATTATGATAGCACAAAACATGCTAAGAGAGGAGGATTATGTTTTCTATTTTTCTTCTTTTTTATTTTTTCTGTATTTTAAATATTTTACAGTGTTTATGCATTACTTTTATAATCTTAGAAAAATCAAAGTTATTACCACATTGCAAAGGGAACAGAAACCATCAACTCAGGAAGAAGCATTCAAAGTTTATACATTGATTTTGTTTCCATCACAGTTTACAGTAGTTTTCCTCCTGAAATGTATCATCCATGTTTCCTCCCAGAACTGTCTGCATTATAACTTCTACAAGAGCTTGGAATGACTGCTGAGCACAAACTAAAAATTCAGGATTAAGTCCAGGTATTGCTCCTTTACTTATATTCACGCCTTTGCCATTTGCTCATGCCACATTTTCCCCTCATCAAAAACAAAATCTCAAAGATAGGAAACAAATAGAAGGGATGTTTGTTTTAATTTGTTTTTTTAGGAAAGAATTCCAGAGATAGCTGGAGTGGAAGGAGGCTCTGTAGATGCTAATAAAGATGCTTGAGAATTTATCACTCCGTTTTTGTCCTGGAACAGGACAAGACTTCCTTGAAGCTTATTTATCCTTGAAAACGGAGAGTACTTTTTAAAATTAGAAGCAATGTAGCAGAGTAGAAAATGAACACTGAGTCAGAACACAAAACCCAGGATTCATACACCACTTTTGTATAAAACATAAACCTCCACCTCCTGTACAGTCAGGTTTGCCTCTGCTTGTGCTCAGCTCTGGAGTCTGACTTCAAGAAAAATTGTTGTGATGTGTGAAAAAGGAAAAAAAAAGCTAAATGACATTTATTTCTTGACGGTTTATTAATTATTCTTTCTGATTATGGTGTATGAACTAAAGTTACTCAGACTCAAGGTACAGTCTGCATTGACTGAAAGCATAATTGCATTCTCATCCCAAGGAAAAGAATTCTCCCATGAAGACAAGCAGCATCCTAGCCTAGACCATACACTTTTAATTCTTGAAATGGCCAGGGTAAAATTAAAAGGGCCTAATATTAGCATGAACTATTATTGCCTTTGTTCCTTAATTAATCAATAATAATTTATATGCTCATATGATCTTGCTTGTATATATGGTCTTCATCTTCTAATGTTTCAATGTCACAAAGAATCTACTTCTTTTTTTTTTCCGGTACCAGGAACTGAACTTGGCACCTTGCACTTGCCATGCAGGCGGCAGAACCACTGAGCTAAATCCCCAGCCCCTGACAAAGAATCTACTTCTTACTATGGTATCATGGTATAAGGAAACAAACAAGGTAGACTAATAGGGTTTCTTGACTTTGTGAAAATAAGTACCAGTGATTTTTCTAATGAGTCCCTGAGAAGGAAGGATATAATTGTGTACAATGGAAACTGAAGTGCAGAGGAAGTCAGAGCTATATTGGGGGTTTTGAACCACCTGGGCAATCTTTCGAGTTCAAGGTCCAGTTCAGGAACCCTGAGGATAAAGGAACAATGCCAAACAGTAATAGCGATCTAAAAGACACTAGAGTGATACCTCAGGAAGATGGCACCAAAAGTGACAATGAAGCTTGAATGGATTTAGTCATAGTTCTTTTCAGCACTCAAAAACAAATTTTTTTCTAGAGATTTAGTAATCCTTCCCTGAGTTGGAAATGTAGTTCAATGGTACAACACTTGCTTGGCATGAGCAAGACACTGGATTCAATCCTCAGTACCATGAAAAAAATTTTCCCTGAGTTTATGGGAAGTATTTCCTGTTAGTCTGGAATTTATGAATAAGCTTAAAAATAGAGGTGCAAGAGATGATAACTAGCCTATATTCTAAAGAAAACTGTCAACAACTGGAATAAACACCACAGTCTAGGCTTCTCGAGAGTCAGCAAAGTCACCAATCAACTGAGAGTCAAAAGTCATCAGTCTGGTGAGAAGATACATGGCTTGTTTCTGTTCTTTCCCTGAGGCGGGGAAGGAAGGAGTTCTTTTCCCTACCAAGAGGCAAGTGAAGCTCCTTACAGTATCAGCCATGTGTACAAGTAAAGGGCTCAGGCATCTCAATGTGTCTGTGACTGTCTGCTCTGGTGGTGAGCTGCTCAGGTATGACCTGCTCCTACTGGAGCACAGAGAAAGAGAACTGGAGAGTGGAGGTGTCCAGGAGAAACCCTCTTTGGCCTGTCCCTGGGCCAAGTGGACCTCACAGAAACCCTACTGAGAAAGGTTGAACAGAGGTTGAGGAGAGTCCATAAGCTGTGAAGAGGGTCATTGTGTATGAATTGAGGTGTTGGAATAAATCTGACCCAAACCTGTTCTCTCACTGCAGGGAACCCTGTAAAGGGACATGCCCTCCCGCAGGGATTCCACCTAAGAGCTCAGGTAGTGCTTGAACTCCCACCATTAAGATGCTAGCTCTGTACAGGCTCCACAGCTGGCCATGTCAGCCAGAGCATCAATGAAAACCCATAGAGACATCCAATAAAAATGTATTTGCTTGCTCTTCTCATAATATTCCTTCCTCTGGGCCCCCTTTACCAGAAAAGTGAAGACCAGAAAGACAGAAGAAGGAGGTCAAGAAATTACAGAACAGACTGCCTTCCTTCCCTTCCTACTTCAGCCCCTTCAGGATCAAATCTGGCTGATTTTAGGAGGCTGGGGAAGGAAGGAGATGAACTTTAAGTCGTTACGAAATTTTAAAAGTTCTAAATTTTGAATTTTTTAAATGGGCTAGATAGAACTTCTAAAAAATGGTTAGATGAAGAACTAATGGGGCCTCACTAAGTTAATTATGGCTTAAAACTAAAAAAAGAAAAACCTTGTAAGTAGCTTAATTGTTCTACCATCAATGGATTAAAATAGCTCAATAAATTTATTCATAATGTCTTTTGTTGGAATTGGGGGTTCAACACAGACCATCTGACTTCAAGCCTTGCATTGTTGTACTTCATTGAACTGCTTAATTCCTCCTCATCAGATAATTCACTCTGTCTTTTATAAGGAAGGAAATGACAAAAGCACCAAAAAATATGATTAAACTTTACAATGCTTTTATTTTCAGAATCTCTTTAAAATAGCCACCTCCTCCAACCTGTTTCTTAAGTAACCTGATTTTAAACCACGTCATTGTAGTGACTCGGTAAGATTAAAAACAAATGGGGGTTGGGGTGGAGACACAGCCTTATGGTGCCTATCAACTTAATAAATGAAGTTAGCCTCATCAGTCAGGTCCAGAGGCCAGCAAGCCCTTGTAGTTT
Source organism: Heterocephalus glaber (assembly GCF_000247695.1). Next base: position 2,068,660 of record NW_004624826.1, on the reverse strand, counting down.
GCTGAGTCAGACCCAGCACATTTAATAAAACAGATTGAAAAATAATGCTTGATGTTGCTCTAGTTCAGATGAGTAAATTGTGAGGACACCCCATACATTAAGTGGAACTATTCATTTCCATAATGTGATAGGATCATCCCATTGATTTCACCCTACTCTGAAGACAGAGAATTCCCATGAGTCCCTATGAAGGGCTTATCAGGGGCTCTGAGATGCTGAGAGAATGCAATGCACTAAATCCTGTGCCCAAACCCCAAGTCAATAGAGGATTTTGATTTCACTCTCATTTGTACAGTATACACTTACAGTCTGTGGCATCAATTTCAAAACTTTCCCATGGTTCATTGCCATTAAGTAAGGACATTTTGCCTACTCATAAAGCATGAATGTCTCATAGTTATGACTGACTACTAATTGAAAATATGTCATTTTTTCCAGCCTCTCCCAAAGTTATTTCCATTCTCCTTGGGATATTTTCAGTCACTTAGATTTAACCTACCTATTTTCTGCTCTATAGACATTGACTTATTTCATATTTTCCATTTTCTTTTCTCTAGAATATTGTTAAAGCCTCCTATATCATTGTAATTTTATCCAACAACATTCAAGAGGTCTTTATTTGTTAAACATGGAGACAAGAAATGAGTGTAACATAACCCCTGTCCTCAAATAACTTAGAATCTTATAGAAGAGAGTTAAAAAGAAGGATTCTTAGTGGCTCAGTTCAATGCTTACTTTAGCAGCCCCGATACAGCTTCCAGAAGGAAAAATCAGGCTCCTTGACCAAAGGAACTAAGGTCTTTATGCGAGAAATATAATAGCATGTATCAAATTCAAAATACAAGACAAAAGCAGAGCTGAAATAAAGAACAATGGAGGACATTGGCAGGTCTGAGTTCTGAGAAAACTGGCAAGTTGTTTGATTCAGGTGGAAACAGGTCACTTTGGATGGACTTTGTGAACAGCAAGAATCCACAACTAAACTATGTAATACTCTCCTGTATCAGCCCCAGAGTCAGGAATAGTGGCTTTATAAAATACTCCCAGCTCAGCCAGTATCAGCAGGTTATAATCATTAACTTTTAAGCAAAGCTTTAAAATTGTAAGCAGCCAGGATTAAATTTAAATAAGCATTATTAGAGGCAAAAATGTAAAATAAGCATAGCTATATCCTTTTTAATTAGGATATCACTTTACTATAGATTTTGTTGAACTTGGTAAATTAAACTGAATAATCCAACTCCGATAAAGCTCATCTTTTCATGATAAGTAATAAAGGACTATATAATGATGTTCTTGTTATTCTAAAATATATCATGCTATACAATTTTTTAGGCTAAGTATGTTAAAATATAATACTACACCTTCAAGTCTGAGTGGGTATATGTACCGTGGCTTCTAAAGATCATTGTTTTAGAATCTAAAAAATGATGCTTGCAGGAGCCATGCCAATACATAGGGCCTCCACATAGTGTCACATCTCAGGAGGAATGACCTACATCTTGGACATCACAGATCGGCACATTTATCATGACCTCTCTAAAGGAGTTGCCAGGAATACTTCCTGTTCCAACACAATCAGTATGCTGGGACAAAGGTCGGGTGCCTCTTTCTATTTCACCAAGAACCCATGTGGTCGGGTGGGTCTGGCTGTCATAGGCCACGTTGAATCACAGGAAAATCAAGGACCTCCACTGCCTTCAGCTCAGCATAACAAAGTTTAGCTCTGCACTGCCTGCGACAATTGTCATTTCTTGACTCTCTCTGTGGTAGTAGTATTTGTTATTGTTAGTTGACAACATAGAATTTATCCATGAGAAAAATCATCAGCCACACTTATGGGAAGTATCTAAGTTATGTGTTTAATAATAATGGCTAACATTAATTAAGCACTTCACATGGGCCAGACACTATTCAAAATACCTTATACTTACTACCTTATTTTATTTTCACATAACTTCATGGTACTAAGTCATAGTCTATTTTACAAATAAGGAAGCTGAAACATGGAAAATTTACTCACTAAAGGTTAAATAAAATTAGGCAGTGGGTGAGCTTGGGATTTAGCTCAGTGGTGCCACTGCCTGCCTCCCAAGCACAAGGTCCCGTGTTTGATCCCTGGTACCAAAAAAAAAAAAAAAATTAGGAAGTGTATGTGTCCATTAGTGAATATGTTTTAGTCAAACTGTTCCAAAGAAACAGACCAATAAGGTAGATGTTTGTATATAAGATAGAGAGTGTCCTAGTTATTTTGTGTGTTGCTAAGAGAAAATATTCAACACTGGACGTTAAGGAATGGTGTATTTCAGCTCACAGTTTGTAGAGGTTTCAGTTTGCAATCAGCTGGCTTCAAGGCAGGGTGGCATGGCAGAGTGGCATCTCAGAGCAGGCAGGAGGCAGCAGCAGACAGTGGCACCAGCATCTTTCTGTCCCTTATATTGCATCCAGGCCATCCACCCTTAGGGTGGGGAACACTCACACCCAGGGTGGGGCAACCTTAATCCCAGCATCACACACTAAATCCCAATATCACACACCTTAGATCCATCTACCTTCAAAAAACCCAACCTATGACTCCAAAATGCTTTAGGGAATATCTAAATATAAGCCATGACAGTGGGAATTTTGTTTCATTTTATTTTTTAATAAGGAATTAGTTTATGCAGTTGTGGAGGCTGAGATATTCTATAATCCACTGTCTACAAGCTGTGGATTTAGGAAGCCACTGGTATAATTAAATTCACATGCAAAGGCCTGAGAATAAGAGATGATAGTATAATTCCCACTGAGGTGTAGAAAGAGATCAATACTCCAGGACAATAATCAGTCACAAAAAAAGGTGAATTCTTCCTTCTTCCACTTTTTGTTTATTCAGTCCTTCAAAAATTGGATAATGCCACCTACATTAGGGAGGCTAATCTGCTATACTGAGTCCACCTGTGCACATGCTAGTCTCTGAAAAAACTCTCACACAGACTTACCCAGAAATAATGTTAAGCCAAATATCTGGGCACCCCTAAACCCAGTTAAGTTCACAAATGAAATTAACCATCACAAGACGTCTGAGTAGAAAACTTGTACAAATGCCTCATGGGCTGAAATCACTGGGAAAGTCATTTAGACGGCTATATAGTTGATTAAATTTTATGTTAAGATTGGGCTTGAAAGACATTACAGTAATCAGTGTTACATATATTAGCAAAGAGTATGAGTTTCAGTGTCGGAGTACCCCAGGTTAGAATGATGAGTACCATGTAATATCATTAGACCAGTCCATCTTTTAATCATGTGATCATTACTTTGTAACACTGATAAAAACAATAAGCAATGATGAAAAACAATGGCTTTGAATAAAGTTGCTAATATTGTTCTAAGAACTTCAAATAGTTACTTATTGTGTAAAAATTGCTTCCTAGAGTGAGGAAGATTGTTATAAAATATTCAAAGTATACCAAAATACACCTTGTTACTGTAATTTCATGAAACTAATATAGTAAGAGGACTATTTTTAACCTAGAATCCCACAGAAAAATAAGATTAAGTCAGCTTCACACTCAAAATTTCTACATGTATTTGTACTTGAATGTTTTGATATGTTGATGGACTCCACAATCATTTCACACCTCACAGTTTCTTGAGTCTTATGGGAATGCTTGCTTAACAGTTGAACAGGCACAATGAGGCTAATTATTTGTGTTTTGAACCAATGTTTATGGATTGATAGCCACACAAATGCACACAAGTAGGTATATATTTTTACCTTTTCTTCGGGTGTACCTTTTGAAATCATGCGTATGGCTATTTTTGTTTGTGTGTTTCCTATAATAGATTGATCCATTTTTAGCAAACTTTTACAAGGATCTGTCTACTGTTATCTACAAGGTGCCAGAACTGGAAGCTGAGTGAAACATGATATCTGCACCAGGTTTTAATCCAGGGGACTTAAACATATTATTTTATCAGCAAATGATGCTGATATGTGGAACAAAATTCCAATCCATGCTTTGCCATTCAATTGCCATCTGATCAGAAACAAACCATATTTCTAAGGTTTAAATTACTTCTTTACAAAATGATAGTCATACTAAATAACAAATAAAAGCATAATCTAACAATAAAAAATTATCTGAAATTCCATTATTATTTCATCATTATTAATAATCATTTCATTGTTAAGCATTTCAGTGATATCTTTTTCTATGCTTTCTGTGTAATATGAGGGACACAGTTTAACACTGATAGGATCATGTCACATGATTATATTGTGGTCCCTATTTTTGAAATAACATTTTTCCACTCTAATCTCCTTTTTCTCCCTGCTCCATTCTTCAAATAAATAACACTGGCAACTCTCCCACTTTCTTCATGCTCTCATAACAATAAACATACACAATAAAATATACCTACATAGAAGACTTGTGTAACATTACAAAATTTGATGTTATTAAAATTGACCTGTTCTCACTTAAAAATACATTCTGATACACCTCAACTATCTGTGATGGATCTACCTTAATCTTCTTAATCACTACATACATGCCACTGCACAGATACTCTACAATTCCATTTCCTTATTTATGAGCAGTTGTTTTCAGTTTTTAGCAGCTGAAAGCACTGTGTGATAAAAATCCGAGTATCTTCTAGTGCTTTTATTTTTGTAGGATAAATTTCCAGAAGTGGAATTACTGCATCAAACAATAAGTGTATTTTTATTTTCAATCTATAGTCAGAATTTTCCAAAAATTCTGTAATAAATTATATTTCCACCATCAATATTTAAGAATACTCAGTACCTTGCAATCTAGCCAACTCATTTACATTTTTACCAATGTGAAGGGCACAAAACTATTTTAATTTATATTTCCATGATCGATAATAAACTTGAGCATCTTTTCTAATGTTTGATGATGCTTAGATTTGTTGTTCATATTTATTGTCTTTCCAGGAGTCTTCCAGGGTAAACACAAGGTCCTTCAGCTTCCTGGAGGCTACCACAGAAGAAAGAGTAATCAGATGGCAAGAGTTCAGGTCCCCGACCCAAATAAACTAGAACAATTAATTGGGTTCCTCGAAGCATCTGATTTGTAAAAACTGAGGACTACTGGACTAGATACTTTCTAATGTTCCTTTCCTAAAATTTCATGATGGTCAAATAATTTTATTTAATTTTGTTATTATTTTTAGCATTATCTGTTGCATTTTAAGTTAATTTTAGCTAGATTCCCTATTTTACACACCACTGTATGAAAGAACCATATTAACACAGCAGTATTTACTCTTGAATATGAATAAGAATCACCTGGAGAACTTGTACAAAATGTGGATACTCATCTCCAGAGACTGATTCAGAAGGAGATGAGGTAAGGTTTAAGAAGTTATCTGTGTGTCTGTGTTTGTGTGTGTGTGTGTGTGTGTGTGTGTGCGCGCGCGAGCATGATATCGAGAATTAAACCTAGGGCCTTGCACATGCTGGAAAAATGCTTTACCAAAAGCTATATCCCCATTCTATATTCTTTTTTCTTTATTAGAGTCCCCAACTCACTTTCTAAAAATTATGTTCTACAGACATGTACTAATAAAATTTTTAAAGAAATTTTAAATTTTTTTCTTAATTTTTAAATTTTTTAAAATTTTAAAAAATGTTTTTAAAATTTTTCAAAAGAATTTATATTCTTAACACTTCAGAAAAGTTGTACCCAGATGGCCCAATGACCATAATTTGGGATATTCTTGAACTTGTCACTTAGTAGTTCAACAAATGTTTGGTGATTGATAGATTCTCCTAACTTGGATTAAAATTCTCCTTAAATTTCTGTAATTTGTTTTTGTTTTTTTAAAATTAATTTTATTGGTACATTTTAGGTATACAATATAATCACTGGAAATTTGCACCTTTACATAATCTCTCTTGGTTCTTATTTTTTCCCCATTCCCCTGCCCTCCCTCCAACTCCTCCATCCCTCCCTATTTACAAAGACTTTGTTTCCATTTTTTCATTCTCAAATAATTCCATTCCCTTCTTTCCTTTCCCCTACCCTTCCCACTTCCCTTCCCCTTTGCCCCTTTTCTTCCTAGTTCACATTATTACACAGCCATAAAAAATGAGAAATTAGAGACATTTATAGCTAAATGGATGCACATTGAGGCCTTACTCTTAAGTGAAATAAATAGGACACACATGTTTAAATGCCGAATAGTTTCTCTGGTGAGAGAAACTGAAAGTGTAAATAAGGACTAAATTTCTGTAATTTGGTAAAGCTTCATAAGTATTGGCACTAAAACATTTATTTCAAAATTCCATACTCCAACATGGTTCCAGACAATATCTCCTAAATTTGAAGAAAATCTTCACTTTCGAAGGGCAAATGAGATATCAAACAAAATAAACTCAGGCTCCCTGAGTCCCCTGGTCTATCAGGAATTATCCCAAGGCACCTGTGTTGTGGTTCTACTTTCTTGACAAAGAATTCCTCACTCCAACCCTGCTGCATGCAAACATCATCAGCCAGATGCCAGGATTACACAAATAGAATTCAACTTGTGGGCCCAACAAGCAAAATCTGTTACAATAAAACCATATCAGAGAAAACAGCAAGAAAGAGACTCAAATAAAGCTCTTTTTCTAAACAGAGGCATGTTTAATAAACTTTCTGTCTGATAAGATGGGACTTGTTCAGTCTTATATTCTTTCCTCTAATCCTATCTGCATCCCAATCTCCCTGATTTACTCTGTCACCGGGTGATGGTACAAAGGGAAAGATTGCAGATCTAATTAGCATAATATGGATAAGCAAATGAGGCCTAATCAATTATGGTTCACACTTGCTTTCATCACTCGTGCCAACAGTCGGCAAATTCACTGACAGTTCAAATGCGACATTTTTAGAAGCCATCAGTAAATCAATAACAAGTGACAGTAATTTAGATGCACACTTTGTTCTGCCTCCATTTCTGTCCAGGAGATGCAGCCTCACAGCCCTGAGACACCTGAGATCAGCAGTCAAAGCTTTTCAGCACTTCAGTCTTACACATGGGCCAAGTCTGTGCGTCCTGACTCTTGGCACTGTGTCCCTTTATGATGGTCTGCATGAGAGTTACAGTAAGTGTAATGACTGGAAGCTTTTTCTCAATGTGCCTTAGACTTTTGGAACAAGCTAGATATACGTATTTATAAAGAGGTATTATGATCTATGCTGTGTATGCCACGGGGCAGCCAACTTCAATTCTTATCCCAGCTCTACCCATTACAAGTTGTACAGTCTTAATGAAAATCATTTAATCTGTTGGTATTGCAACTATACCATCTGTTAGGCAAGGGGTGGTCTTACCATGTACTCTTATTTACTGGTTTGGGGAATGAAATGAGATGTCAATTATAAATACGCTTTTCATAAATATAAGGTCTTTAATGAAATTTGGAGAATATAATCTTAGCTTTTAGAATAAAGAGAAAGTATTTGTTCTCTTGTTTGATATTCATAGTCATTCAATTTTTTCCTATGGTATTCATGTCAAAAATTCTAACCTTAATATGACTCTCATAAAGAGGTGGGGCAGAAATTTTAAAGTGTATATTCGGTGTAGTGAAATAAAATTGGAGAGGGGAACAGTTGGAAAGAATCTTAGTCATCACGGAGTCATTTTCCCCAGTTCCACCTTATATTTCTTCAGTGCTTACAGTTAACAAAGGACCCTCATCTGTAAGGTTTATTGCGACCTTCATGCTTAAAGAACACTGAGCAACTGTTAATCAACCAGACATAGTGAAGATGAAGATTCTTATATTCCATTTAACAGTCTCCTTCCACACTTACTCTGACCACCCTACTTTCTACCTTGGAGATATGCCCATTTACCAGTTCTAAGTTCAGCTAAGTAAATGTTATTCCATTCTTCTTTCTCCATATTGTCTGCACTGTCATATTTTTTGTGACATTTACATTTACTAGAACCATAGACTCTCTTAGCCCATGTAGTTGGTCTTATTATAATATGTGCCTAATAAATCTTTAATGCCTCCTACATATCACTGTTCCTCATTTTAAGTGTATATATAGATCAATCCTTTGACACCTAATTCTAGAATCTTGAGAATAGTTTTATTTCCACATATTTGAAGACATTCACTGAGTAGTGTCTCCATTGACTATTATTACAAAATTGCTTCTGGAACAATAAGTACCAGAATCCAGGAGCTAGAAAAATAAATATTTATTTCTCACATGTCTGTCCTTGAACCTTATCTGATCTTAGCTGAGCTAACTGATACCTCTGCAGGTGGCCCTACGGGCTCTGTGAGTTTGGTGTGGAACATCTTAGCTGAAGCAACTCTGCTCCATATGTCTTTTATCTTCATCCTAAGGATGACTTTGTCATGATGATAACATAAGTGCAAGAGTATGGAGACATCATCCTAGCATTCTATGCTTCTGTTCTTTAACAATTACAAATACGCCTTTGGCCATAGGAAACCAGATGGCCAACTCAAGGGGTAGAGGATTATGTTCTACCCATAGCAAAGGATCACTGCCAAGTTACATGGCAAAATGCATGGATATCTGAAGAGAAGGACTGAAGCCATTCATATCCCTTACTTGGAAAACTCTCTCCAGCCAATTTCTACAGAAAATAAAACTGTAAATAGGAAAATTTTTTCCGTGTAGGACATTGCAACCTAATAATGAATATAACAATATTTTATACAAGGGAGAAATTATATCTAGTTGCAAATTAAGAAAAGGCTGCCCAGAAGGTGTCATTTGAGATGAGATGCAATGAACATGTAAAAAGTTAACAACCAAAGAAGAAAATGGGAAGACGGTCCCTGATCTTCTCGAGAGATGATACATGAAAGGCAAATCATAGCCATATCTAGAAAGCCATCAAAGGACCTACTTGCCAAAGATGAAGGATGTGAGTGATAGCAAGTGACCAATAGACTAGAAAAGATTCAGAATTTTTACAATCTCAATGTATATCTCATTTCTGCCACTACATTGCCTATGATCAAATTCTAAACAAATAATTAAAACACACAATTTATGGATAAGAAATCTATCTAGATAACTCTGTATCATATATCTGTCATACCATCCTATCTATCACCAAGACAGAAAAGCCTACATGATGCTCTGGTGTTCCACAAATTCAACACCTTTTATCACTTTTTAAAGTAATGTTTCATCTGAGGGAATCAGCATCTGCCTAAAACACATTTTCCCAGTGTAGTGCTTGACTTTAAGTTACTAGAGATATCAAACTTTCTTTCACAGATTCATCGACATACTTGAACATTATTGAACAAATGTCAGTTATATCTATCTCTTGAACTGTGTCAATCTGAATTGAAAATGTGCTGACTTCTTTTTTAGCATCATCACTCTGTGTCTCTATGCAGCCTGTGCAATTGGACCTGACTGAAAATATCAGTCACTTCTGCTCCTTGGGACGTTATGTTAGTTCACCCACATTTCTAGGACCTGACTCTTTACACCCATGCAGAATCACACCTGAAAACTTTAAGGGATAATTACAATTCTTTTATGAGTAAAAGTATATAGTTTCTGATAGAATTGCAGTTAATAATATCATTAATATGATACAGTTTTATAAGAGAAATTAAAATTCCATAGATTTGATGCAATCAATGTATCTTGTTACTTGTATTTAATTATTATCCAAATTCAGGTATTTACTTGGTTGAGAAAAAGGCCCTCACCTACTAATAATTGGAATTAAATGTACCTCTGTAATATGTAAGTTTTTAGTTTTTGAAGAGCTACAGTTACTTCTAGTAAGTTACCACATGGCTTACAGTAGATGATATGTTAATAAGCAGAAAATAATGCATAAGAATAATATATTTCACTTATTAACTGTTTTCTACTGTCCATGTGCTGGATTAATATATATATTCTACTCTTTAGCCATCCTAATCACTTATGAAGGTGGAACTATTGTCATTCATGTTTTATAGGTAAAACTGAAGCTAAATAAGTAACTTTTACAGATCACATAGTTTGGTAAATAGTAAAAAATAATTGTAACTAAGTGCCTACAACAGGGTAGGTACTAGCCACGCTGGGGTCTTCTAATGAACATAACAAACAAAAATACCCATCTTCATACACTTTATTTTATAATGTGTACTATGAATTTCATAAACAGGATAAATGCTCAGTGTCTCCCAGTGCGATGAATTTTTTCTCATATGTTAACCTATCAGTCTAACATCCAAGACTAAGTTACCAGTTTCTTAGAGACTGGAAGTATATTTTCTATTTGTTATTTATTTATTTCGGTTTCTTTATAGCACACAGTGCAATGATGACAGATTGTGCCATTTAATGTGCACTTTTTAACTGAGTTTCTTTTCTATTTTCTTGAGTACCACATCATTAACAAACCCTGGAGAAATCACTACTTCAGAGCTGTTTTATTGTTTGAAGTTGCTACTGATTCATTGTAGGGGCAGCAGGGAAGGTGATTAATCTAGGTCCCCAGGGTGTCTACAGAACTTTCTTTTCCAGATGTTGTGCTGACTTGAATCATGGATGTTCAATGCCAACATCCACAGAAAAACTAAAAAAGTAGGTTCTCTGGACATTTAGCACCATATTGAAAAACATCACCATGCAAGGCCAACCATGTTCTTTGTGCTCTTCGAACTTGTTCCTCTTTGTATTATACTTCAGGGTCAAAAGGAAGAGGAAGGAGGACACCTGATCTCATTAAGAGGTGCCTTCCTCTGCCTTTCTAACAGATTGCCAGTGGAAGCCATGCCTTTTCTTAATTATTTTATTTCCAGTATTTTGGCAAGTGTAATGAGAGACAAAAGATCTTTATTGGATTCAAAAATTATCACAAAACAATTTCTATTGGAAGATTAAATAACCACTTATTCCTTAACCCTTAGAAAGATGTTTAAAAAGGATCAGTGATGACTTGAATTTTAGTAATACAGAGAGGAAGCTTCTAAAGATATTCTCCCTATTCAGAACACCTCCAGTACAAATGCCAGGGAAAACACCATATGTCAAATTTTGGAGACACTGTGAAAGTTGAACTTTGAGAGAAATACAAAGTATGCTTATAATAAAAAAAAAAGAAGACTGAAAGTTAGAAAGTTAAGTCTCTAAATTAAGAAGTTAGGAAAAGAATAATATTATACAAGAGAAGAAAGTAGAAGAAAAAAGAGAAGAGTTGAAGCTAATGAAATAGCAAACAAACACATAATAGGAAGGATTGAAGACCAAAACTGTTTTCTTATCAAGTTTAATAAAATTAACAAACCATTTGTAAAACTCATTGCAGAAAAAGAACGTGAGGAAGACAGAGATGAGAAGACAGGATTCCAAAACCTAGTAATAGGGAAAAGAAGGAAACGTGAGCACAGATAGATCAAATATTAAATAGATGTTAGGATAATTTCATGCAAATAAATTGCTAACTTAGAAGAAATTGAATTAAAAGTAGAATTTTTTGCAAGAAGTCAATATAGAAAAAAATCTTCTTATACTGAAAACGTATTCCTTTGAAATAATACAGTTCATACAAGTTGTTAAATATGAAACATCTACAGGCTGGCTTTTGATTCCAAGTATCATCTGGGCCACATCGCCTCTCCTTAAGTCCACCTTGTAAACCTCACTACAATCTGTCAACCCACAACAGTTAATTCTGGTCACAGCAGGGGGCATCTAGGTCTTTAAGAGATGTTAGTTGGAGCCTATCCTGAAGAGTCCAGTGCCTGATCCAAATCACTAGCAGAACATTCTAGCACACTTGCCTATAACCATCAACGCTGAGTAAAAATGAATGACAATCTGCCCATCAAAAACACACCAGCTTCAGATGGCTGGACACATGAATTTTACCAAACAGTTAAGAAATTGGTAAATTCACACAATTTTTCACATATTCTTTCAGAGACTACAAAAAAGGGAATATTACCTGTTTCATTCTATAAAACTAATCTTGCTGTACATTCAAAATGAGACAAATACATGAAGAATGAAAATTATAGGCCAATTTCATTTACATATTAGATTTTTAAATATTTGAATATAACATTAGCAAGCCAAATTCAGCAATATATAAAGTGATGATACAACATTAACAAATTAGATTTATTCCAAAAATATAACATAGTTTCAGTATCAAAAATGCATATCATATTATCTTATTAAGAAAGTAAAAATAAAATGAAGGAAAAATAAAAGCAAAAAATATAATCAATATGGTCATCTCAATAGATGCAGAAACTAAACCGATAAAATGGCCTGATATTTGTAGTTTTTTAAAATAGAATCATAGAAAATTTGGAATAAATGTAATTTTCTTCATCTGGTAAAAGGTATATGTCAAAAATTACAGCAAAATTTATATTTCATGGTGAACTATTTAAAACATTCTTTTTCAAATAAGGAATAAGATTTAAAAGAACCTATGTCACCACTTCTAGTCAACACAGTACTAGAACCCAGGCAATTTATTTAACTACTTAAAACTTAATAAATATAAGGAGTATAATCAAGGAAACTATACTGTCATTATTTTCAGATGGCATGATTGTCTACATAGAAAATCTAAAAAGCCACTATAAAAATAAGAAAATATAGCAATAATTCCAGTGATAAGATTAATCTATGAAAATATCCTGCATGGTTATAAGGAGCATGAAAACATTATAAAGTAGTATCTATACATGATTTGATGATAAAAAAAAGTACAAGAAATAAAAAATGTTAAAAGTCATATAGGTCAAAACTTTTCTATACAATGTCATAAAATGCCACTGAAACTTATTAAAGAAACCCTAAATACTTCTAAATGGAGAGATACATCTTATTCACCCATGGATAAAAATTCTACCCAAATTTTTCTTCATGATTCAATTCCCAAGTAAAGTCTACTGATTTAGTTTCTTAAGCTGACTCTAATACTTGTATCTAAGAACAAAAGTTGAAGAATAATCAATATGTTATTGTAGGAGAAGGACAGGTTTGTGCATAAGGCTGTAATCAAGAGTCCTGCTTGGATTAGCCTCGGTCCGGACACTGGATTCATAATTCTTATTTTTATTGCTTTCGCACAGGCATAACTCCCTAACTAATATATTATCTACTTCCCTTTGCTTTTGATTTCTATATAAGTTAAATCATGCCTCATATATCATGCAATTTGAATGTTTTACAATGTAAATATTTTTTAAGTGCTACATTCATTTCTACTAAGCTAACTACCAGAGACTACTTCTACCAAGACAGTGTAATTTGGGGACAAGGACAGATAAATGACAAATATAGTCAAACAAAGATCCCATTCACTTAGAAACTTAATATAAGACAGATTTGGCTCTGCACATCAATGAAAAATATACTAATATAGTGAAAATGAATTAACCATATAGAAAAAAGTAAAATTCCATACCTTTTCCTGTTATTTGTAAATTTCCATTACAGCTGGAATTATAACCTAAGTACAAAAGGTAAAACTTAAAACTTTTATGAGATAATATAGAAGACTTATTAATTCAAAATATGGACAGATTTGTTAAACTAGACTCGAACAGCAAAATTTATATAGAAAATTTCGACAGATTGAACTATATTAAAGCTTGCTTTAGACAAAAGATACTATAAAGTGGAAAGGGCAACCAAAAGCTAGGAAAATAATTTACAATGCATAAAATAATGAGGGATTCATGTACAGAAAAGAAACACAATTCAAAAAGAAAAAGAAAAAATCACAAAAGGAAAATTGGCAAAAAATCATGCCCATGCATTTTCCAGAAGAGTAAACACCAATGGTCTATAAACATATGAAATGATACTAATCTCAATGGTAATCAGAGAAATGGAAATCAAAACCCTAGTGAGATACAACTCCAAAATCAAAAGATTAGCTAAAATTAAAATGTTAGACAATACTAAAAGTTGGCAAGAATGTATGAGTTTCATACACTGCTGACTGAATGATAAACTGGCACAACTGCTCTGGAAAATAATTTGGTAATAAATATTCCAGAGAGCTGAAGATGTTGTAGAGATACTACTCCAGGAAACATCTACAAGGATGTTCATAAAATTGCAGCTTATAATAGCAGAAAATGGAAACAAGTCAAATATCCAACAATAATAAATATATACAAATTATGGTATGTAAGAAATAGGTGACACTACACAGTGAAAAATGAGTGAACAGAGCTATTGTGCAAAAGTTCAAATTTCCAAAATATCTAAATTGCAAAACATCAATTTATAAAATATATGTAGCAAGATTTCATTTATATGGGAATCAAAAACAGAAGAAACTGGGATTTAGCTCAGTGGTACTGTACCTGCCTGGCAAGCACAAGGTCCTGAGTTCAATCCCTGGTACCAACAACAAGAGAAAAGAAAAACAGAGAGAACTAAACATTATTTTGTTTAGGGAGACATGAGTGTGTGAAAACAATAAGATTGATTAACACAATATCCATATTGAGGCTAATCCAAGCGATACTACTGTATACAGACTGATGGGCACACAAGTTCATTTCAGCATTTTCCTTTAAATCTTAAGTATATGTTATATACATTCTTCCTGTGGATGATGCATTTCATAATAAAAATTTTAATATCATGGCAATCCCATGTTGAAAATATTTTAGGAGTCTCAAAAGAAAAACACCATGGATTGCATATCAAGGCATAGTAATTCAACATGAGGAAAAAGCTCAGAAACAATGTTCAGAAAATACAACTCACAAAAAAGAACCCTGTTACACAGGCTGCACAGTGAGGCACAGAGTGAGACACAGTTTTACAATAACCTAAATCTTTAATAAAAAAGAGAAGAAAAGCAAATGCAAAACCAAAACCAAAACTGAAAATACAATATTGGTTTCAGAGTGGAAATACGAGTATACATGTGAGTGAAATTCTTATACAATGATCTCACAAGGAAGAAAGGGTTCATGGCTCTACCTGTGGGCATTGGGAATATAACTAGGAACTTGTTTTAGAATAAGAACTCTGTGAGGCCTGGTCTGGGAGAAAGAAAGAGTGGGCAGTTAGAAGTCCAGGGGACCAGGTTAGCCCACAACTTGTGGGATTTAATCACAGGACTAAGAAAACATGAGGGAGGTGTGGCAGGAGAGACTGAGAGAGGAAAGGAGCTGACTAAATTAAACCAGACGTCCATATAAATTAAGCTTTATTAAAATGCTGCTGCGGCTCTGATTCTTTTAATACTAATTTATTGGTTTGATAGGCTCATAGAGCTGAGAGGAGCTAGAGGTACAGGGAGGCAGAATGTGGGACAAAGACTATGAGACCACTCTAGGACTTCCCATACCCTCTTCTTACTTCCTCTCCCTGCTTCCCATACTCACAGAAAGTCTCTCACATGGAAACCCTGGAGCCAGCCTTCCTGCAAATCACATACCTGAGCTGGGGGCTTTAGTGATGCAGTAGGACCTACACTGATCTGGTTTCTAGGCTCTAATATTAAGGGAACATTTTTTACTGTCAAATGCCACAGGCTGAAATACATTTTGCTAAAGAGCATGTTTTGCCACTGAGGCACTGAAAGCTAAAAGGTTCACATTTCTGAAAGATCTAAGGTATTTAGGAGAAATATATCAACATATATAGAAGATTAATGAAAGACTTTACAATGTGAAATGCAATGTCCTTAAATTCGTCTTGAATAAAGAAATGGAACAAAGTGTTCAGAGGACTGGCATGAAACTTGGAAAGGTACCAGTATCTTAGACTCAGCAACAGAGAAATGGCAGACACAGAGAAATCCACAATGATAGATGGGCTTTCCCAAGGAAAGAAAAGAAGTAGCCCCAAGGAGCCTGATCATTCTAGGGGTCCACTGTCAGTGCTAGGTGAATAAAAAGAGCTGTTTTAAACTGTATCTTCCATCTTTAATGTCTCATCTCTGTCAACCTGAACCAACTATCTATCTTATGCCAGGACATTTCATCAAAGAAGTGTCATTCCTGAGGTGGCCAAATTGACCTTAAGATAAAATGAAAATTCCAAACTTATTCAAACAGTCAAACAGGAGCTCCTTTCCCAAGGGGACCTTCTTAATGCACCTTGACCAATTCCTACACATTTTCCCTGGGAATCTGGGGAAGGAGTGAAGGGACAGAGTGAGGGGCAGATTAGTGTGCTTTTAATAAAGATAAATAACTACTTGGAGTTTTCATACATCAACAAAAAAAAATCATGATAAGTAAGAGTGGAGTTAATGAAAACCTCAGGGCGTTTCAAGTTCTCCAATTTCTGTTCCTATTTTTTTTTTCAAATAGAGAAAAAATAATATCTGCCAAGTTCCTGAAGAGCCAATGTTAGATGAAAATACGTTTTAAGTGCAAACAATAAAACTTCCATGATAAAGAGCTCCGTCAGAGTAGAGACAACATACACTGTTTAACAGCTTGCACTGTAAACTTTTTCTAAAACATGTTCTGTGTGATAATGATGTTCTCATCTTAACCAAAACAATATCCTCACACAAGTGAGTGCTTTCTATATGTCAGACCATGTCCTGAGCACTTAATAACTCTGAGCACAAACTCATGAAATGGACATTGTTTCTGTCTGCATTTTCCAGAAGAAACACAAGAGTTCAAGGAGGCTCATTAACTTAGTCAAGGTAAAACAGTTAAATTCTTTATGAGGAGCTCCAGCCTAGTCCTGCCATTCAACAACCATATGACCTGCAGGAATTTATTCATCAAAACGTGACGGCAGAGCCAGGTATGGTGGCACACACTTGTACCCCTAGTATTCTGGGAAGCTGAGGCAGGAAGCTTACAAATTCTAGCCCAGTCTGGGCAATTTAGCAAGATCTGGGTCTTAAAAAAAGGATGGCACCTTCATTTCGCTATTATTAGGGGTGATTAGATAATATTTATAGACAATATTCACTTTGAAAGTCGGTAACAAATGTTCAATTTTATGTTAATTAATCATAGAAAACAGTAGTTTCTTGATTTGGCTCCTATCGGTATTATCTTAGAAATTTTAGAAAACTAATAAGGTTGAGCTTCACTCCCACTCAGTCAGCATCCCTGGGAGTGGGTCTATGGGTGTGCATTTGAAAACCTTTCCTCTCAAGGGATTTTTTTCCTGGCAGCTGTGGAAAACACTGATGTGGAGACTGTGGATACAGAAGGTCAGGGGAAGGGAGACCATGAGCCCACACTGGCTGAAATATGCATCCTGAGGAGGTGGGTTTGGTCTGCCCCTTTGGAATGCATGGAGGGTAGATGGTTGACTGGGGCCAATGAAGCTCATTCCAGTACAGAGCCTCCTGGCCATGAGCTGAGCTCCTTTCTCTTGTGTGAGAAATAGTGTGAGCTAAGAAGCAGGAAGGAGTTAAGAGCCAACCCACACTGCTCACTTTCCCATGTATGCTGTGGTTGGCTGGGAGCTCCTTGGGCTCTGAGACAAAAGCACTGTGGGAGGAGACGTGCTATAGCCAGAGTAGAAGTGCTCAGGGTCCTGAAAGCCCATCTCATCCCAACACTGAGGTCAGGCCAAAGAATGTAGCCTCTGCTGGCTGCTGGGTACCAATCTAGAAAACAAGAGGGGCCAATTAAATAATCCTGTGGTCTTTCCTGCTCTGGGGTTTTGAGTTTAAAACCTATTGACAATGATACTTAAAGTTTCCAAGTATGAGTATGGTCAGGTGGAGGGAGGAAGAGGGCAGGAAGATTCTTTTCTGAAACTACTTATTGCACCTGAAGCACTAGCAATGTCAGCAACTCAGACTTTATTTGTTCAAAACAATTGCCTTTTTCCTACCTTGCAAGTGGAAGTTAATCTTCAGGTGATGTCTGTGTGCAGTGACTTCCCACCAGGAGGCCCTTCTCCTTTGTGCCCTTCAGTAACAGTCAGCAAGACCTCCCTTGATCATCTCATTCCCACCTCCTTCATATTTCTCTCCTGTACACTTTATTTAGAGCTGTGTATGTTGTTCTTGTAATGTGATCCTGTCTTTTGTTCAGAAAAGCAGCAGTCTTCTCTGGTCCCTGTGTCCACGCTGGTAGTAAATTGGGGCTACTGTCTTCCAGAGTCCTTTGAAGCTACGGAGCTTTGGAAATCCATTGATTCTCTATTTGCATATGTATGTTAATGAACATTCAAACGTCTCATCTACATAAGCAACAGAAGAACATCTGTTTTCCTTTCCTAACTAGTATTTATTGATCATAGATTTTTCAGAGGCTTTATGGTTGGGAGCTCCATAGTATCTGATCCCAACATGTATTATAGAGCCATCTCCTGGCCAAAAGAAAGAAGGAAGAAAAAAAGGAAGTGGTGCCTGAGAACCAGAGGCCCTGAGAGGCAGGGCATCCTCAGACTCCAAGGCAGTGAGAGACTCTTTCTCAGTGAAGTTCTAGATTTTACTTAGAAGCAGCAAATATCACAGTCACAGTGAGAAAAGCCTATTAGGACAGATGATTTGATTCTTAGTGATGAGGTAGCTCACAGAAGCATAACTGGCTTTATTCCCCAAGGTCACAGAGATTATAATATTTTTAAGCCCAAACCAAGAAACCTGCTGTATTTCTAGCACCATAATACAGTTTTTCCACTCCTTTGTACACATAACGCACAGCTAGTATGCCTGATGCAGAATCGCAAATTGGAGCGAAAAGTATGCAATGAGCAGAAATGGAGGTAGGAGTTAGAACTATTTAGAACTATTTTGAAAAGAATACCAAAGCACACAGAGAGCACTGGACTAGGAGTATGAAATGTGCATTCTAGGTCTGGCTGATCCAGAGATGAGTGAGATCAGGTGCATGCTCCCTCCTCAGGGTCTCAGTTTTCTCAGGCTATCGGATACTTTATAGAACCTCTAGGTAGTCAAAACTCTCCCCACATTTTATGCTCTATGCTGTTGCTCAACACACAACACACAACGCTTTACCACCACAACCATGCTCAGTTGTAAAAATAATTCTCCCCTTAATCAAAATGAGGTCACATAGTCAAGATTATTTCTGACCTCAATATCCTGGTATCCTATAATCTAGGCACCACCACATTTGGCTCCTATTTCTTCCAAATACAAGAAAAAGGAAAGAGATATTTTTATGGAATAAATGAATTCTTGCCATGGAATAATAATGAACCTTTCAGGTCCCATCAGGTCAACTCCTTCACTCTTTGAGAATGCTTTGATAACTTAGGCTAAATGCTAAATATTTTACCTAGAAATAAAGATTGTGTGGGATGTACATTTAGGAAGTTAGAGCAGCTTTGTGATGCCCAGTACTTCATACCTACAGAATATCAGTTAGACTTGAAAGAGATCTCATGTTTCCCATTGAACTTCTTTTATTTTTTTATTTTTTGCATTACTGGGGATGGAACCCAGAGCCTTCACACTGAGCTAAGTACCCAGCCCCTTTATGTTGAGATGGGGTCCTGGTAAATAGCTGCTAAGTTGCCCAGGCTGGGGTTGAACTTGTGATGCTCCAGCCCTAGCCTCCCAGAGTCCTGAGATTATGGGTAGGCATCTCTACATCTGGCTCCTATTGAGCTTCTTTATGTTTCAGGTGAAGGAACTGAGGTCCAGATGTGGCTCACTAATGTTCAGAGGTAGATTCAGACCTAGAGCTCCCAGCTCCTGAGACTGCATTTTGTCCATATCAGCCATCTCTCTACACCTCTTTCTTTTGAGAATCTCTGGCAGGGTGATTCATGGGTTCTGATGTCACTGGCATGAGCTAGAGAACTGTGTCAGCCCTCGAGTGACACCTACCCTCACTAGGGTAAAAGCAAGGACAGGAAGAAAAAGGACACAGGTGGAGTAGACAAGGGAATCAGGTTCTCTTTGGAATAAAACTTGGAACCTCAAGGGCAAGAAAAGTATTTTAGTTTTCAAGCCCTTCTTCCCTTGGTTTCAAGCACAACTTCTGGCTCAGACTACTCTCCATGAACACAAGATGATGGTATGAGGTGGAATGGAGACATGCCCTCTGTATCTAAGGGGGCACATGGGGTAAAACTAACTCCTTGAGTTCCTTGAAAGAGTAGTGTAGTCTGCTACAGAGTTTCCTTGACCACTGTGGTGGTGAAACTTAATTGTGTCAATTTAATTGCCTGGGAGCCACCTAGAGGATTAGTAAAGCACACTTCTAGCAGTGTCTACATGGGTAATAGAGGTATGACCTTGGGGTCTATATTTGGTCCCTGGTGCTGTTTCCTGCTCTGCTTTCCGGCTGCCATGAACTGAATATAATTGCTCCACCACATACTTCTGCCATGATGTTTCTGCCTTGGTGCCACCCAACCGTGGACTGAATACCCTGGAGCCATGAACCAAGTTAAACCTCTCCTCCTTTAAATGGTGAATGTCAAGTCAGGGTGTCTCAGGGATGGGAAAGTTGATTAATACAACCATCATATTTTTAAGTTACTTGCTTCTCCTTACATCATAGTATTTTTTTAACTGTCTTAGCTAGGATTCCTTACCGTGGTATCATAACCATTTCCTTCTGATTAATCTCAACCCCTTTGCCTCTTGCAGACTGCATTGTAAGTACCTTGTGCAATCCACCTACACTTTAGAAGCTGAATGTTGTGGGCAGGAGGTACATGAACACACACACACACACACACACACACACACACACACACGGGAGGGAGGGAGGGAGGGAGAGAGAGTCAAGACTCCAAGAACTATGTCCAGCCTAGACCTCTTTATTGAAGTTGTACAGCTAAATACTTATGTGGCATCACCTCTGGATGGCTAATTGGTTTCCCAAATATAACACAGCCAAAGCACAGCTGTTCTCATCCTTTTGTCCTCTCCCTACAAGCCTGTACCTACTCTAGTCTTCCCAATCTTAGGAAACGACTGTATCTTCCACTAAGTTACTTGACCCTTAAACCTAGTCTTTGTCCTTAGTTTCTCTTTCTCTTTCATAACCCCATATTAAATACTTCAGTCTACATATTAAAAATATCCCCAAACTATATTCAGGAAGCCAGTCACTTCCTGCCTCTTTAACAGCTAGGAACTTTATTCCAGAGGGAAGAAAGGAATGAATGAAGAGAAGAAGAATGTGATAGAACCTACTGATAAAATGATTTTTGGAAGAAATGTTTTTCCTGTTCCCGTGGTATATGCCAGCTCACCATGAAGGAGTGTGTAAGGCAGGAGTTCTGATATAACTATCTGTGTCCTGGAAGAGAATTTATACTGCTGCCATCATCCATTGGCACTTTGGCTCAAAGCAAATTAAAAATTGAATCCAGGCAGGTTTACAAAGAAATTTTTTCAAAAATTTAGAATCTGTTTTATTTACGCCTGCCTGCATCTATGTATAACACATATCTAGCTTCTTATGAGAATTAACTTCCTTTCCTGACTTTTCAGAGCACTATGAGACTTCTGCCTTCGGACAACTTGAAGTTAGAAGATCTACATTTACCCTCCCCCTTGAAGCAAATTACAAAAGACAAAATATGTAAAATGACAATGCTTAAAACATTGGATATTGTGCAACAAAAACTGGAGAACTTCAGAGACAGGCAGCAAACTGAATGTATCCCAATATTGTTCCAGGGTGCTGAAAAGAAATGACCATTTCCAATAACACTAAGAACACTCATACGGCATGTATGATGTGCCTGACAGGGCTCTGAGTAATGCACTATTGTCTTCATTCCCCAGAAGAGAAAACTGAGACAAAATATTTTGAACCGCGTTCATTTGTACAACTATTATATAATGGAGCTGAAATTTTGTCTAGAAAACCTGGACCCAGAGTTTATGCTACTTAAAATTCCACTTCAGTAAGATTTCTGAAAGTATGTGACAAAGGGTAGGGGTTGAGAGAGCTGAGACAAGTGTAGGGCAGGTAATGGGGGGAGCAAAAGTTGTAAAACTGCAACCATATAGAAGAAATCAGAATATGAATTAACAACCAGCTCACAGAGGGGCCAGGGATTTAGCTCAGTGGTTTTGACGCCTGCTACGCAAGCGCAAGGACCCGAGTTTGATCCCCGGTACCAAAAAAAACAAAACAAAACAAACAACAAAAAATAAACCCAACCAGCTCACAGAGAAGAAGGCCAGGCAAAGACAAGAAGGATTCGAACTACACTGCCATAGATTCGGGACTGTCAGGAGTGACCAGGATGGAGGATGTAAGGAAGAATTCTTTCCTAGAGCCTTCCAAGGGAACAAGGCATACCCAACACTTGACATCTCAAACTTCCAGAACTGAGGGACAATAAATTTGTTTATGATAATTATCCATTTTATCATAATTTGTCACCACAATGCTAAGAAATTAACACAAGTTTTGCTTTTCAGTGCATGGGACTGAACTAATTTTGCCCAAAGGATTTTCAAGGCATCCATCTAAGAGTCATGCTCCAGAACTGTGCAGCATGATCAGGTGAAGTGCAGGCAGCTGATTCTCAGGACTTCCTAAAAAGGTCCAGAGGAGCAATGCGAGCTTGTGAACAAGAGCCTTGGCATAGCTAACAGTTGACTTTGATGACTGGATTGAGTGATTTTGTGCTTTGTTTTCTATGTATTATCAAGTACCATAATCTAAAGGAAGAGACGAATATCAACGCTTTGATCCCTCTTACTCTTTTACCAAAGAACAGAGTCTTTCCAAACTCTGTGATATTAACACATGGCTACAGTGTCTAGGATACAACACAATAGTTTTCAGCATATTCAACTTCTCTCTAACGTCCTATCAAAGCAGCATTGTGAAAATTATTCCAGACAAAGAAGCATTATGAGAACTGGATTTGCCCTTTCCTCAAAACAAATCAAATATCATATATAATATGTGGACATATTCCATGACATTAGGTATGAGACTACAAAGAAACCTCAGCATCAGGAACCAAACAAGTTAAATCCTTCGATTTTCCCAGATTACTGTCTGGAGAAAGTATCCAGGCCATAGCATAGGGAAAGGAAATCTAGATAGACTCGGCAGTCTCCCTGAGTTGAGAGAATAAGGCTGGAAGTACAGAGTTCTAAAGATTATAGACGGGGACAGAGGACCTGGAATTTGAACAGTCTCCTTAAATTCTTAGCTTTCTAGGGATCAGAAACTGTGTTTGAGAAAAGTACCAGGAGCCAGGGTAGAAATCATCTGAAAAGATTAGGAGAAGCAATTATTTAACCTCACAAAGAGCCAGAAATAATGCCTCTTTCCACTGTCCCAAGTATAAGACCTCATAAGTGATGGGCTAAAGTAGAGTATCCAGAAGGGTATGTTCCTTCAGTGGGGCAAAATTAGATTCAGACTACTTTGATATCACCTAAGAAAGTTTAGAAGCAAGATCCAAAAGTGTTTAATTATTTCCAAATAATACATACTCTGTAATCAAAGTTCAAAATTGCTTTTAAGAGTACAAAAACATACATCATATAAAATGTAACATTCAAACATTCTGGCATCCATCAAAAATTATATGGCGTGCAAAGAAGCAGGGAAATGTGACCCCTAATAAGGAGGAAATCAATGCATCAAAACTGATGAAGAAATGACAGATGATATAAGTAATAGATAAGTCATTAAAACAATTATTATAACTGTTTTCACATGCTCAAGAAATGAGAGGAAAGACTGATAATTAAGGTTAACACTCAGAATATACTTTTGTAGGACACAAATTAAGATTCCAGAGACAAAAACTGTAATATCTAAACAGATGTAGTTGTACATGTTTGCAATTCCAGTACTCTAGGAGACTGAGGCAGAAAGATCAGCAGTTTGACCTCAGCCTGGGCAACTTAGCAACTTAGTGAGATCCTATGAATGAATGAATGAATGAATGAATGAATGAAAAAAGATCTGAGAATGTAACTTAGTAATGAAACCCCAGGGCTCAATTCCAAGTATTAAAAAAGAAAATAAACACTATAATTCATTATTTGGATGAAATTAATAGCAGATTACTTACAACAGACAAAAAGACTAAAGAACTTGGAGACAGAGCAACAGAAACTACCCAAAATAAAATTCAGAGAAAAAAATGACGTAAATATGAGCAGAAGACTCCTATTTTCACACAAGATGGACAAGAAGAGATTATATTTACATTTCCTTCTGAAACAGCAAAAGAAAAAAGATATACAATATATTTGAAGTAAGACACTGTACAGTGATCTTTCTCTGAAAGATAAATAACAAACTAGCTGATCCTCAGAAGGGCCCCTTGAGAGTGTCCAGTCTGCTGGACAAAAAAAGTTTGATAGTTAATTTTATGCATAAACTTGGCTGGCCTATAGTATCCAGATAATTGATGAAACATTATTCTGAGTGTTCCTGTGTTCATGTTTTCAGATAAAATTTATATTTTTAAATTGGTGGACTTTGAATAAAGGTTACTGTGGGTGCTCTCATCCATTCAGTTAAACACCTGAATAGACAAGAAATAGACTTTGCCCAGCAAAATGGGAATTTAGCCAGCAGTTACTCCCTTTGGTTTTGAGCTATAGCATTGACTTTTTCCTGGGTCTTCCATCTCTTGGCAGATCTTGGACTTGCCTGCCACCATAATTAGCTGAGCCAAATAAAAATAATGGCTCATTTCTCTAGTGAATCCTGAGAATGTCAGATGGAGAATTCAGGTAGAACCTAACAGCCCCCATGCTATATAAAGTTAAAAGCCTGGGAAGAGCAAGGAGGTGGAGTTCATAAAACACATTTCCAGAGAGGAAAAATTAGCACACAAAAAAGAGAACTGTAGGGACATACCTTAGCTTTTAAGCAGGCACTGTTCAGTGAATAGCCGGGAGAAAGAATCACCACCAACAATTAGAGGTAACAGGGCCTGGTATATATGTAGGACTGGGAATAATGCCTGATAGTCAGACTAGAAAACTCATCAATCTTGTGGCATTCAGCATTTTTTTTCTTAAATTCTTTTATTGGTACATTTTAGGTATACAGTACATTTACATTTATCTTTGGGTGCTTCTACCTGTACAAGATGTATCTTGGTTCTTGTTTTTTCCCCATTACCTGTGCACACTTCATCCCTAAACCCTTCCCTATTTACATACTTCCCTTCCATTTTTTTTCTTTTCTCATAATTTTTTCTTTCCATTCTTTCCTTTCCACTTCCCTTCCCACGATCCCTACCCCTTTGGACCTTTTCCAGTTTCAAATTATCATTTATTAGTTATTAATCATTTTAGTCCTTATTTACATTCTCAGTTTCTCACACTAGAGAAACTATTCGGTATTTACACATGTGTATCTTATTTATTTCACTTAAGAGTATGGCCTCAATATGCATGCATTTAGGTATAAATGACTCTAGTTTCTCATTCTTTATGACTGAGTAGTACTCCATTTTATAAAAACACCACATCTGCTTTATCCAGTTTCCAGTTGATGGGCACTTGGGCTGTTTCCAAGCTTTAGATATTACAAATTGTGCTGCAATAAACATGGGTACACATATAT
>NW_004624826.1:1983326-2038878 GCF_000247695.1 Heterocephalus glaber | reverse complement strand
GTTGATTATCAGACTTTTGCACCTCATTTCCCCCAGAAATTGCCTTTTGTGGGGTGGAAGTCTGGGTTTGTGACTTGCTTAAATGCCTTCTCATTTTTGTTTTTGGTACTGTCCCTGGTTTAGTTCCTGGGTTGATATTATAAAATTGTTTATTGTAAGTATCTTTGTTGATCTATTTAAAACCCTTATGGAATAATTGCTTCTCAGAGGTGTCATCCAGATACAGCTGGTCTTTAGTTTTTGAGTCTCTAATGACTCTGAGGCTATCTCATTTTCATTATACCAGGAAGGAAAACTGTTTAGATCAATCATGACACCTTAGCCCAAGTCATACAATCAGCAACACCATAGCAACAAATACCTCTTAAAGAATGACAATTTGTGGTAGTTATTAATCTATCACCTTTAAAAAATAAAGGGCCTCAAAACGGACACAGTATCTGTGAAGAGAAATTTGATATTTAAGGGACCTTTCTGAATGCAAGTCTTGATTGGTTGTAACTGAAGTTTAATTTCAGCATTTCTTTAAAGAAGGCTAAGGACCTGTGTTACTTTTCAGTCTAAGATTAAGTCATGTAAGTACTTTGATCCATGGCTGATGTTTCAAAGGCTTCTTAGGGTTATTCCAGTAAACCATAAGTCAGCCCATATTTTCATTTACTCCCTTAACATTGCCTGTACTGTTTTTTGTGAGTAGGTTATTTTTCACTAGAAGGTGAAAGTGAAAGTAGTTTAATTCTTTGTAGCTGAAGGCTATGAATTTAACTGTCTCACTGGTCAGTTTTCTGTAGAAGGTAGTTTTGAGACTTTGACTAATAATTGGTCAAAGTGTTTATAGGCTTATATGATTTTTCTGTCTCTTAAAACAGTATTGTATTTAAAAGGTGTCATTCTTAATGTACAATAAAGTTGGAAAAACTAATAAAAAAATAAAATAAAGGGCCTCCTTCAAGGTGTGTCTCTGCTGTCACAATAGACAATGTGGGCAGCAGTGTGCAGTTATAAGTCAATGAGTCTCAGTAAGCTAGTCTCAGACCAGTGAGATTCAGGAAGATTTCTGGTTGCAAGTTCCAAGTTGAGCTCCCTGTCCTCCTTCAGGGTTGTACTCTGCAAGTTTCTACTGAAGGTTTCAGCTGCTTTTCCCCTGAAAAAAGTCCAGTTTCCAATGGGAGCTGATGATCCCTCCAACTTACCAATCACAGTGGTCTGGTGTGCCTTTATTGCAGAGATTTCCTTCACTTTTCCAGAGGGGTTGTTTTTATCAGGGAGCCTGAGACAGGCACTTTCTCTGTTGTTCACTTCTGGAGCTCAGGACAATGGCTTTTGTCCCCCTGTGTCTCTGCATTGTGTAACCAAGTAGCTGCACAGCCAAAAGGCCAGAGGCTGGGGTGGGGGGGTTGTTGTTGGAGGCACCCACGCAGCCCAGCTGTCAGCTGATGGGCCTGCGCGGGGGTGGGGGTGGGGTTCCTCCTCACCCTGTCTTGGTGGCTGGTGGAAAGCTGGTGGAGCAAGCCAGAGCAAGCAGGTCCTGGTCATCCTGCAACCACTCAGCCCCACTCGGCCCCCGCATTCAGCATTTATTAAGACGGGCTTTGCCTCAGTGAGTTCCAGAATATTTATAAGAATATAAAAACATATAGTATCTAACATTATCAATGCATAGCAGCAAAAAAAAGTTATTATGCCTACCTAGAAACAAAATATCATCCATAATCAGAAAAATCAACCAATTAAAACCAATCCTGAACTGACACAAGTGCTGAATTGGCATAAAAAGGACATTAAAATAACTATTACAGCCATATTCCATGTTTAAATATTTAAATAGAGACATAGAATGTATAAAATATATCCAAATTGAACTTGTAGAGATGTAAATTTTACTATGTCAAATAGCACATAGTAAATAATGGTATAATGGTAAATACATATACATATATAAATCAATATATACAGAAATTTATATATAATAAAAGAGCACATATATATATACATGAAAAATAGCATGAGGTGGTCTTACATCCAAGTTGATTCTCAGAAGAGACAATAGAGTTCTCAATCTTTTTGGCACCAGTTTCATGAAAAACAATTTTCCATCAAAGGGGGAGGGTATTAAAGGATTTTTTTAAGTTTCTTTTTTTTTTTTAGTATATATTTGTGATACATAATAATCACACTCCCCAGGGCTAGCATCACCACCTCAGCTCCACCTCAGATCATTAGGAATCAGATTCTCATGAGGATCACACAACCTATATCCCTGACTTGCTCAGTTCACATTGTGGTTCCTACTCCTTTGAGAACCTAAAGCCAAGGTTCACCTGACAGGAGGTGGAGCTCAAGGAGTAATCCCAGTGATGGGGAGCAGCTGTAGCTTCCCTTTCTTGCCCACCTCTCACTTCCAGCTGTGCAACTCATATCCTAAAAGGTCACAAATCCCCACAGGTCCATGCCCAGGGACTTGAGAAATTCCTGAAATAGAGAATGGAGAAGAGTCAATGAGATGGTAGCTGTGAATTTTCCAAACCTGATGAAAATAAGAGGTAAGAAAGCATCCACAGACTAAGGAACCAAAATATATCTGAAGGATGATCAAAAACATTTTCTTGTACAAATGGAGAAAGTATTAACCATTTTAAAAGGTCAATAAATATAGCTATGTGAAATAAACTCTCTTAATCAAAATCATAAATAGAGCAAGTGAAAGGACATGCTCTTGGGCTTACTAAATTACCTTGCTTTAGAGATTTTCTCAGGGATACTCATGAATCTATCTGGTCATTAACATGCTGAGGATCTCCCAACACATGTCCAATCCATTCATCTTATGACATGAAGTCTGTTTCTTTCTATTTGAAATACTACAATTTTACTAACATATTTCAGCATGAAACTGTTTAATCGTGACTGACACTGTCGCATGTTCAATCTGAAGACTCGTGTCTTTTCTCAAGTATGAAAAATTAACATAGATTACTATTTCTTTTTCACCCTTAAACTTTTTCTAATCTGTTGTTCAAGGCTTTTTTTAAAAAAAAATTTCTTTCTTTTAGCATCTAGAAGTGGGGGTTTTTTGCTATTAATTTTCTACAAGGAAGATAATTATTATATATCACAAATATATATGGATATAAAAGGGAAAAATAGAAATTTTATTTTTTGTCAAAGTGTTCTTTTTAAACTTCTAATAGCTTCTCGTTTCCAGATTATGAAGAGTTTTATACTCTGTACTTAGCAAGATTAGCATCTTCAGTGCTTGCAAGAGGGCTAAGTCAGCTCTGTTCGGCTGCCACCCTAGTGCATGGCTTCTGGCTTGTGTAGTAATCTGTGGAGAGCCTGAAGGCCTACAAAGGAGATGTTCTTCTCCAGTGAGTGTTCTCACTGTACAGGCCAGGAGTCACTGCTGAGTCTGGACTACCTTAGCCTGCCTCAAGGATTTTATCTCAGACTTCACATCCTGTTATGAGGGAGTTGCTGTTCCAAGTCTCACCAGCCATTTCCTGTTGTCACTTAGCAAAGCCTCTTCACTGCAGTTGATTAGATCTTGGCACCAAACAATTGAAGGCCACCTCCTAGCTTCTAAGGTTCTTGACGATCCAAACCAAACTCATTTTCATCTATCTTCCCTAGGATGGGGTCTCCTTGGTGACCTCTCCTACCTTTTATTAGCTGGCTATTGACTCAAATTGTGTTGTCCTCTGTTCTGATTTTAGCAGTTGTGTAATGGGATGGTACTAAAACAGAACTCTACAAATGTTTTTAAGTGGATAATACATTGCCAAATTTTGAAGGATATACACCAAGAGAAAAAGGCTGTACTAGAGAAGAAGTTGGTTGCATTACTGTTTAGGGAGTACCCAACCTGTTGGGCACTACATTAAGTACTTTTCACATTTAACATCACTTATTTCATCATCCATTCTGTGCTACTCATAGGGAAGTGTCTTTAACCTTATTTTATGCATAAATAGAGGACCCATGAGGTCAGGTTATTTGATCAAATTCATACAAAAAATGAGCAACAGAGTCAGGATATAAACCAAGGTATGTCTGTCTAGAAAAGTAGTATTTGAGTAAGAACATTTGCCTCTAAAATTCAACAGCTCTTCCTTTGGGTCCTTAATGTTAAGGTCCAATGAGATTTTGAAT
Source organism: Heterocephalus glaber (assembly GCF_000247695.1). The sequence goes on along the minus strand of NW_004624826.1, from coordinate 2,034,729 downwards.
TGTGCTGTAATCACACTGATTCTCTATACCTCAAAAAAAATGCTTGGTTTAATTCCTATAGGGGAGTGATGTGAGAAATGACGTGATAAAAAAATTAACACAGAACTTGACACACACTAAGAGCTGAACAAGTATTATAATTAACATTATTACTTTCTGCTCCAGATCTTATTTTTCCCCAACAATATACACTAGAATCTCAACTGTGACCATCATAACAATTCAATACAGCAAATAAATGACTTTAACATAAAATAATTTTTCCCCAAGTTCTAGGTTCATATCTGTTATAGTTTAGGTCTAAAATGCCTCCCAAAGTCCTCGTATGTTCATAGGTGGGGCTTTTGGATGGTGATCAGATCATGGAGGTGCTATACTCAGCAGTGGGTTAATCCACAGATGGTCCCTAGCTGGAAGTGGTATTAGAAGGTGGGGCCTGGTCCTAGTTTGGAGACTGACGCTCCTCTCCTGGCTTCTCCTTTTGTTTTCTGCTTCCTGGCTTCCATGAGGTGAGCAGCTTTCTTCTTCCAAGACCCTTCCACAAGGTCCTTCCTGACTTGGAGCCAGCTAACTATGGGCTGAATCCTCTAAAAGTTTCAAACCAAGATAAAACTCTCCTCTTCCTTGTGTATGTCAAGCATTTTGTGCCAGCAGTGAGAAACTGACTAAAACAATACCCAAGTACATATTCTTACATCTGCCCTTATATGTCAGTCTTAACACCATCCTCTCCCAAATAAATTTCTCTTTGTTCTCCTTCCTGCTCAGTTAGAAATTTGTCACCTAGCCTGCTTCACAAGCCAAAGACTTTGGACCACTCTTCCAAATCACCATGTCCAGCAGAAGTTCACTTCTTCCCATCCCCAATGACACCTATCATTTCAAGCTATTGGAATTTCTCTTCAAATCTGTAATCCTTTTAGAATTCCTTCTTCTATGCTGGTCTATTTTCCTTGAAACAAATTTATTCTACACACCTTTAACATTTAACCTTTTCTGTTGCCCGCTGTCATGACTTGAACCAATTCACTTTCTACATTGTTCTACAGTCTTCTTTCTACAATGTCTATTTAATTCTGTAACTCTGCTGTTCAAAGTATTTTATTGGAGTCTCACATTTACAGGGAAATCTCACAGTTTTTTAATACATACACAAGATCCCTCTTCAACTGGCCTTGGTCTACCTTTCTGGCTTCATCCTCCACAGTTCCCCTCTTTACTCATTCTATTCTATTCATGTCAACGTGTTCATTTCAGTTATTTTAGGTATGCATGACCTTGCTTCACTTCTCTGTGTACTTTCAGTTTCAACTCTGAGACTTCTAGTCTATTACTCCTGTTATCAGAATTGCCTCGGCTCTAGCTATCTCCTTTTCCTATTGGCATTCATTAGCTTGAAATAAATGTTGAATAAATATGTGCTTGGAAAAATAAATGAAAAATTGTTGTGAGATGCCTGCAAAAGGTTTATATTAAAGATGAGTATTCTTGGAGATATTTGATTCAAAAGTAATTGGTAGTGGGGTTGAATAAATTTGTTTCAAGGAAAATAGACCAGGATAGAAGGGAATTTCTAAAAAGATTACAATATAAATCACTATGAATCTTCAAGGGCCAGGTTCCTGGGCTCATGCCCAAGTTCTCGAATGGAGGAGCCACCAATAATAAAATGATTAAAAATTAAAAGAGACAGAGCACTGGGGGCAGTAACTTCAATACGTAAATAAAACATTAAGAGCTTTGTCATAGAGATGGTGCTGGACAATTTGAGAAGTGATTTTAAGAAACATATGGAACACTGGAGTCTAACTGGGCATTGGTAATCCCAGTTTAGGGACAAACACTCATAGCAGCCTTCATGGGACCCAGCAGCAGTGCTGTGGATAGAAGTTGGTGGTAGGCACCAGAGTCAATAGTCATATCCAGTCAGCAACAATGATATCGATCGTCTCTACAGGTGATTGCACAACCAGAAACATCACTACTGAGACATGGGCAAAAAGGAAGAAAGAAGAGTGGGAAATACAGAATAGTCAAGGATTGGTTCACAGAGCATACATGTGGAAACTGACTTCATATACAAGGGTAGAGTTTATTAGATGAAGATTTATTTCTGACTACTATTCTCATCTTTAAATTGATGTGATCTAGGAGTACAGTCTTCACTGGTAAAAAGGCTTAAGCCAATATAAATTTGGGCAAGGGTTTAAAACAACGATAATAGGAATTTAACTGGCGATACTAATGATGAAGAAAGTGCCAGAATAGAGGCAGTAGCAGAAGCTTAGCATGTATGTGGTCCTAGATTGGATTCCCAGCACTGCGAAAATGAAAATCTTGCCATTAAAAAGTGTGAAATGGAAAAAAATTCCCTCAGGAAAATTAAAGAGGTTCCAGATAAAACAAAAAGGAAGATTTTTCCCTTGCTGCAAATGTGTCAGACCTCCTTGTTCTAATGGAATAATTATGAGTTAGGAAATCTGAGTTATGCTAAGTGAAGTGGAGGAAGAAGAATTGTATCTCCTGGGATCCAACATTAGTGATGAAAACATGTTGCTAACTAAGCTGCAAAGTAAGCACCACTGGTAAATATACTAATGAGTGCGTGTATGTGTATGTTATAAAATACTGAAAAGATATACTTCAATGAAGACAAAAAAGTACACTTAACTTACTGAGCAAATGCTATGTGTTAACACTATAGTAAGACATTCAATCTTTTTATTCTCAAAATAACCAAAGGAGAAGTATTATTTTTATTTGACAGCTATGATGTGGATTGTTAAGCAACTTTACAAGAGTTAAACAGATAATAAGTAGAGGAGCCAGGATTCAAACCCAGGACACTGGCTGTAAGGTTCACACTTTCAAGTGGTGTGTAGCAGCTGGAGAGGACCAGTCCATGAATTTAGAACAGCACTGTTAGAATCTGTTACCTGGAATCTTTATTCCTCCCTACTCATGCACTTTGGGTTTTATGTAAATAAGTCATGAACCTTCATAGACTTCAGGTACCCTGTCTTTAAAATGGGGCTAATCTTACTGCACAAGTATGTCCACCTTCTCCCAGACATTATGCTTGGATATTTATAAAGGGCTCTGAGATTTGTTAATAAAATCCATGCTGCAAAGATAAAAAAGAAAAAATGGTGTACATCCCTCAAAAATTAACCTAAATGGCTTAATGGCTATCATCACCTAACATTTTATAGTCTATTAGATTGATAAATCTTCTTTAAATGTACTTTACCTAAGAGAAAGTGATAAATATTGATAATATTTAACAGGAGATAAGTTAGAAAAGCTGTATGAACTAGAGCTTTCTTTTCATCCAATCTTTAATATTTTACCTTAATCCTCCATTTATTGTCCATCTTACTAGAAGGCCGTCCCTTTGTGAAGAATGAAGTAGGAGGTTTTATGAAGTTAAGTGAAACAAGGAGCAGCATTATTTTTCTCATTTTACAGATAGTTGCACATAGAGTTGAGACATGTGTTCCCTGAAATCTGAGTTAGCAGGGGACAACCTCGCCCCACTGTAGGCTTTATTTCCTCATCTGTGCTATAAAAAGGCTGGACTCATTGTTCTTTCCAACTGTGGCATGGGCTGCATCTCTATTTATTACTCACATTGTGGCGTCCTAAGTTATACTTAATGGAAAATTTTCTGACAGTAATAATCAATAGCAAGGGAAGCAGGTCACCAGAAAGGGAGGTAGACATTTCTCGTTAATAATGGAATAGACTCTCCCCTGCTCAAGAATGGTTCAGAAGTGGCTCAGCCAAAACACAAGGAAGACATGGGAGGCGGCAGCAGTGGAGTTGACCTGAATGACCTCTGCAAATTCATTCTGGGTCACTAATATACTGGGTCTGCACATAATAAATGTTCCATAAATGTTTGTTAAGTAAATAAATTCCATGTGCACTTTATACCTTTCTGGCCCAAGAAGCACTTTCTAGTGCATTATCTCTTGCTATCACATGATGGTCTTGCAGGTAGTCTTTTATGTTTTCTGTCTCATTTAAAATTTATTTTTAGCTGTCACATAAAAACAGAAGTGGAGAACTTCCTGATGCTTTGATATTTTTATACTTTGTGCCATGTTTAAATCGGGTTTGGCCTATCTCCTCAGCATTTACCTTTTCTATGGTGAAAACATTTGCAATCCTTCCTTGTAGCTTTTGAAATAGGCAGAACATATTGCTATTTGTAGTCACCCAGCTGTGTGATCCACAATCACCTGACTGCGACAATAGTGCACCAGAACGCCTTGCTCCTGACTGTCACTCAGTAAACTTGGATGGGCCTCTCCCGCTCCTTACCTTCCCACTGCACTCTCCAGTCTCCAATAACCAGCACTGTATTCTCAACTTCTATGACAGCAACTGTCTCACATTCCACACATGAAGGAGACCACACGGTACTTGCAGGTATTCTTAACCCCCTTTTCCAGAACCCGGAGACTGAGCTGCAGAGCTTTGAGTGATTATGCTAAGGGTCACAGAGCTAGTAAATAACCCAGCCAGGTCTCAAACCAAGTGCTTTTAACTCTAAATGCTATGTTCTTTCCATGGCATTATGCAAGCCTCGTAATTCTAAGATACAGTCCTAAAATAACACAAAAGACTCGGCCAGCCTCCTTCTTTATTCCCTTGACCTCATTAAAGCTTTAAATGGAACTTGTCCTCGCAAACTTAGGGTGCAACATCAAATCCATCTGAGTTTCTAGGGCACGTAGCAACAGCTTGCTTTAATCTAATAATTGGCTGAAGTAGAACCACAGAAAGGACATAAAAAGGGCAAATTGTTATTTTTCAAAACCAAGCCATTCCCTGCCTAAGAGGTTCACAGCTTTTTCCTTTTCCAAGAAAATATTTATTCCTCTAAAAGATTTCTTCCCGTTAACAATATTTTTACAGCCTTTGTGATACTTTTACAGCCTTTTAGATGCAACCTAAATACTATATATTTCAAGAATGGAACCATTACATTAAGAACGCTGCATATGTTTAAAAGTGTCTTTTATGAGGTTTATTAAAAGAAGCCATAAATTTTGGAGAAAGGTTTAAGCCATATTACATTGATCTTACTTCTCATTTAAACAAAATGTAAACTTTAAGTAAAACCCCAATGTGGAATGTAAACTCACTCATATACCTTGAGCTTGCTCGTTCGCATGTGCCACCTTTAAAATATTAAATCATCTGTGAAGCACTCCATTCCTTTGAATGTTTTCCAATCACAACAAATAGCTTTCTGGTGATTGCTTGTACCTGTTGAATTTCTTGGATTCATTCACAGTAGAGCATGGGTGGTGCCAGTTGGATGAAGCGCTGGGTCTTTAAACCACCATGGGCACTGCATGCCAGCATCCAGCTACCCTAGCTCTCAAGATGCCCACTCCACAAATGAACTCATGCACCAAAGGTAGACCCTCTTATCCCCCTTTTATAGACAGAAACACCAAGACACAGGGAAACATTGAGCCAAGTTCCCAGGTCATGGAGCTCATAAGAGTCAGCATGTGAACCCAGTCAGTCTGGCTCCAGATGGATGAAATTCAAGTTCAACTCTATACCCAATACTACTCAGCCTTCTTTATAGGATTATGACGAGGATTAGATGAGGTCATACACAGAATGCATTTATCACAGTGCTTGACAGATAGCACTCAGCAAAATCAGCAGTTATTAACATCAGAATTATTATTAGCTAGTGCGTGTTAAGACTGATCATTTCTACCAGGACCATCCTTCACTAAGGCCAAGGCCAACTGTTAGTGAGCTCAAAAGTACCCTCTGGGATACTGTGACATAATAACAAACATATATTTGATCTTCATCTCCAGTTCCTGACACCAAGCTCTTAAATGCCTTGGGAATTTCTTTTTTCTTCATGTATCTTTTTTATTTGTGTATGTTCACAATGCACAAAAGTTACATTTAACTTGGGGAATTGTCAAATGTGCCTCTTTGATCTGGATCATTTTTTATCCCTTTACCTCTCTCTTACCCTCCCTCTTCTCCTTGAGCCCCTTCCTCATCTCCAAAGAGTCTGCCTCTCTGTTTCCTGCCGTCTCTCCTTTATTTCACTCTTTATTATAATTTTGGTTTCTCATATAAGAGACACCATGTGACATTTAACTTACTGTGTCTGACTTATTTTACTTAACATGATGGTCTCAAGATCCAGCCATTTGTCTGCCAATTACATTATTTTATTCTTCTTTGTGTCTGAATAATTTCCATTGTGTATTTATATTCATTTTCTATCCCTTGGAGTTTCTGAGTGATAGAGGGAAGAGGAGTAACTTTTATTATTCACAACAAACCCCCTTCAACTGTACTTAAGTTTGTGTTAATGAGATGACTGGTGACTGGAAGCCCCCAGCCAGTTTCAGGAAAGGTCCTGGTCGCTAGAGAAATCAACCGTATCACTGGACAGCGGAGACTTTCTGCCCCACCCCCATCCTCCACAGAGGGGAGGAGATTGAGTTCATCACAATGACCAATGACCAATGGCCAATGGCATCATAAAATCCGGAGAGCTTCCATTCTGGGTTGATGGGAGACGGGCACATCGGGATCAGAGACAGGAAGAGAGCTGTGCTCGGGTCACTTCCGGGCCTCACTTCCTGTACCTCTTCCCTGGGCTGCTTCTCTGTGTAGACATAAGGAGAATGCTTCCATGAATTCCACAAGCTGTATGGAAGATTATCGAAACAGAAGGGGATCCCTGCAGCAAAGCTATGCAGAAGTACAGAAACTTGGGGAACAGCCAATGCCACTGGAGTCTAAAGAAGCTTTATTCTTGAGGGAGTGAGCCCTTGACTTGTCAGTCTGTGCTAATTTCAGATGATTGGTATCAGAACAGAATTATATAATAAAATATCCCATCGGTAGCAGAGAACAGTAGAGTGTTGAGGAAAAAACCCACATATTTGGTACCAGAAGTATTCTAAGTGGAGCAATGGGGTTTTCCTTTAACCTCTCAGCCCAGGCTCTTGTAAAATCTAGTTAATACTGATTGCCTAGCAAGGAAACAGAGATTACAGAATCAGTCACCTCTATAGGAAAGACAGGTGGTCCCAGCATCACAGGAATTCAGATCCCATTTACAAGAGCTTCAGTCATTTCTAGTCCCACAGTAAATCTCCTTGAAGAAAAGGGTGGCATCTCATGTCTCTATCCAACACCCAGACCCTGTACTCAAGCAATTTCTATTCATTCTGCCTTTATATTTTTAGACGTTCATATTCTGCTATCTAGAATGTTTTTCTATCCTACCTCTACAAGGCAAGGTTTTATTCATCCTTCACTACCAAGGTCAAATGTCTCCCTTTCAATTTTTCCTCCTTAAAGACTATGTTGACACTTTTTAATAATATTTAGAAGGTGGTATTATGCTTACAGACTTACATTTCTGCTTCTCCTGCTAAAGTCCAGACTAAACAGCATCAAAAAGTGAGCAGGGCATTATTCATCTCTTTATCTTTTCACCTAACACAAAGCCTAGCCTGAAGGACAATTTCCATAAAAGTCTAAGTAAATGAGTTTATAATGACCCTTGTGGTCTAGCACACTCATTTACCTCAACGGCCGGTCATATTAAAATCAAGTACCATTAGAATTAGAAAAGTACCACTTACCCAATCCTGTGCCTAAGCTAATATCTATAGAGGTCATGGGACGAAATCTGAACTACTGAACTTTGATCATTCCGGACCCATAGAAAATAAAGTAGTAGTTTCAAATCCAGTTCTTACAAAGCCACTGACTACAATGTTACCTGCTGCTACCTCACAAAGTCCTTAGGGCATTATGACCCAATTCCTCATCTTAGTACCAATCATTATTCACATGCCTTGTCAGAAATGGCTTGAAAACTTCAGTACTGAGTGGATGCTGTAGGACAAGTCCTGTCAGGCCACGATTTCTAGAAAGCAGGGAGAAAATTGGCTTCCACCAGAGTCAACATGGAGACAGTGTAAAAGTGGGTCTGAAGGGTTAGAAGAACTCTGAATAAACATATAAACATGTGATTGTCACTCATGACTCCTGTTCATTTCACCATCTACTAACCCACTGCTGTAGTTTATATTTTGAGAAGAAAGGCACTGATTTTTTTCTGAAGGAATTGTTAGATAGTTCAATGGAACACGGATAATATTTCACCTAACTCGCTATGTACTAGTGACATCTGCTGGGGAGCATTGTCACTTCAGGGTTCTTGTTTTTGTACTATATTAAGTAACTAAAATGCTCATTCAATTAATTTTGTTAACAACCCCTTATAAAGCCCTTGTCAGATGAGGTAACTGACTTAATGTCACACAGCTGATATGTAGCAGAGCTCAAATTTGAACTCAGGGCCAGATGACTCCAGATCTGTGCTCTCAGCCATTAAAATCTGCTGCCTCTTTTACCTTCATCTTCCTCACTTTAAATATATTCACTATATAGCACCAGTCTTTGTTTTTTGTTGTAGTTGTTTCTTTTTTATTAGTACATGCTTGTAATACATAATAATTTTGTTCATCTTGGGGAAGGGGTGCATATAGATATCACAGCTTAATTATTTTTCTTCCTTTTCTCCTCTCTGCCCTTCTGTCTCCTCCTATCCCCAGCCCTCATTCCCATCTCCACAAAGTCTACCTCACTGTTTCCTACTATTTATATTTTATTGCGCTCTTTTAATTACTTATATTTTGTGTTTCTCATATAAGAGAAACCACGAAATATTTAACCTTCTGTGTCTTATTTATTTCTCTTAGCCTTGTGCTCTCAAGTATATCCCTTTTCCTACAAATGACTTAAACTCATCCTTCTTTATGGCTTAATAGTACTCCCTTGTGCATATATAACACATTTTCTGTATCCATTTGTTTGCTAATGGGCATATAGGCTGCTTTATGTTTGTATATCTGTTTCATCAATGAACCCTGTCTTCCTATTGGCAGTTCTTGTATTCATTTCCATATTTGTAATACACAATTCCTGAAACATACTAGGTGCTTAATAAATATTTGTTGGCTAAATGTTGCAATAATGAGTGAACGAGCAAAAGGCTGTCGGTGCCTGTGAGTGGCAGACATGGAGCAGAGGGCAAGAAGGACCACTCTTTGTAGCCACAACATTTTACAATCTGCTTTCAGAAAGGACACAAATGGGAGCAAGGGTGATAATAATTCCACTGTGATCATCCTAGAGGTCACTGAAAGCTCTCACAGTCTTCAGAATGGAGTCTGAATTTCCTAGTGTGGAAAAGAAGACTCTTTGGGATCTGGATTCTGCCTATCTCTCCAGCTCCTGCTCTGACTGCCCCTGTTGAATACCCCCTTGTTACTCCACAAGGCCTCTCCGTTCCTCTCTGAGCAACCTGTATTCATTAGCAAGGCCTGGAGAGCTTCTAACCCCGAAAGCTTTCCCCGAGGTGCCCAGTGGTGCTGAAATTCTGTGCTGCAAAATGGAAAAATCATAGGTGCAGGAAGTGCTTTTGGGTGCAGTCAGATGGCCTGGGATTGAGCCTCAACCTGGCCATGGGTTAGGTTTTTGACCCTAGGCCAGGTACTTCCATGTTCTGCACCTGAGTTTCCCCATTTCTAAAATAGTAGTAATAGAAAATGGTAATTTTTTCATAGTGCAAATGTTGACAATTGAATGAAGGAGCAAATATAACATGTTTAGAACAGTTCATCATGGGAGTAAGCAGAGTGTTTGCTATGATTATCACTACCATTATGTGTTTATTTCTCTGTCTTTTCCTACAGTCAATGACTTCCGCAAATGGAGACTGTTTTTCCCATGTCTTTATGTCCACAGGGCCCAGCAGAGTACCTGTTAGGAATCACCGTCTGGGAGAGACAGGAGAGAGCAAGTTACAAAGAAATATGCTTGTGTGGTTATGGAGCTCCACAAACAATTAAACAGGGTGGAGGAATCTATGAGAAAGAAGTGGAGCAAAGATGAGCCAAGAAGTATATTTTACTATATGGCTTCTTCTTCAGTCTTCTCTGTATTTTGTGCTGTGCACAAAATTCATCTCTGGTTGCTTCAGCTCCTCAGTCCCTTCTCGCTGTCCAAGCCCACACCCTACCAGGACATTTGTAGATAGTTCCAACCACTTCTGCACATGGAAAACAAATTGAAACCATTCTAATGGTTCCTACAAAGAGACAGAAACACAAAAAACATGATTTTCTGGGGCCAGGCCTCATGAGCTGGGAAGGAACCATCTCTGTGTGTACAGTGTACACAGATCCAAAATACATTTGGCTCCAGAATAGCTCTCCTATCTCTCTTCCTGCATGAGAGCCATTCCTTGTTTTAAGCTGTCATATTTCCAGAAATGCCCCATTTAAACTACAGAGATGCTACAAAAAGGTTGATCTCATGGATGCACCTGAGAGAATTTCTTTTTCCCCACGGAAAGCACAGATGTGGTAACTCTTAGGTAATGAGGTGGTTCAAGTTGCAGAGAAAAATAGAAAGTGCTGCCATTTATCAAGCGTTTTTGTGTGCTGTTAGGATACATGAAATATCTTAAGCAATTGAATCTAAGAGCTGCATTAGGAAGGGGGAGCCAGGTGGTTGGCTAACTTACAAGAGGAGAGGAGCTTCTGAGGAGAAGGGAATTTCGAAAAGAGGAGCATCATGGCCCCATGTCTCCAAAGTTAGGTCCTCACTGGACAGTTTTAGGAGAAGCTGCTGAGAAGGCACTGGCATGGCAGCTCATTGGTTGTATAAGACAGAGTTTTCCAGAGACACAACCAATAGGATATCTAAAGAGAGAGATAGGAGGGTCTTATTAAGGAAATTCGCTCACAGGATTATGGAAATTGAAATGTCTCAGGGTATGTCAGGGCCTCTTCAAGCTACAGACCCTGGGATGCCAGTAACATGGCTCAGTCCAAGCCCAAAGGCCTGAGAACTAGAGAAGTCAATGGTGTGGTTCTAGAATTAGGCCCTGAGAAGTTGGAGGCCCCTGGTGTAAGTCCTAGAGTCCAAAGGCTGGAGAGCCTGGAAATTTTACATCAAGGTCAGGAAAGCAAGAATGTCCCAGCTCCCTGAGATAGAGGTTAATCTTTTTTCTGGTTTTTGTGTCTTTGGGCCTAGCCCACTGGATGGTGTCCACACTCAATCTTCCCCACCTAGGCCAATCAGACTCACATCCCAGGCTCCTAGGGAAGCACCCTTACTGATGTATCTACAAATAATGCTTCACCAGATTCCCACATATTCCTTAGCCCCGTCATGTGGACCCCCAAAATTAATCGGCACAAGAACATTCTCATCTTTCTTCCATGGACACAAATTAACATATTTTATTAATGGCATTCTCTCTCTCTGTCTGTCTTCCTCTCTCCTCCATCAAACCCCATTCCCAAAGAACAGGAAGTGAATAAAGCCTTTCCCTGAGGTCCTGAGCTGTCAGCTCATTCATTTGTTCAGCGAGTATGGACTGTATACCTCCCCACCAGGCACAGAGGTACCTGAGATCCAAAGATCCAGACAGGCCCAGCCCCACTCTCGAGTTCACAGAACAGTAGGAAAGATCTTCCAGTAGACCGGGCATGGTAAATCCTCGAATTTCTGCCCCATCTTGAAGGGATCCCACTTCTCCCACCTTGCACTCACTTCCTCTATGAGACTCCACTCTCTCTCCACTGGCACCTCCTGGAGCATCCCACTATCTTGCCTTAAATTAAAGATGTCTACTAACTTCAGAGCAATGTCCATGCTCTTTAACAAAGCCTATCAGCGTCTAGTGATGTGGCCCCATCTGCTTTAGGAACCTCCTACCTCCTGTCTCACCCCAGCCAGAGAAGTCTTCAGAGGTTTTCCAGAGCAATGGGCACATCTTCATATCTGGACTTTTATGCTTGTCTTCTCTCCTCAAATTCTATGGTGACTACTTACTTAATTACATTCTTTTTACCCTTCACAGTTTGCCACCTCTGGAGGCTTCACTAGCCTTCTCAGAAAGTTTCTTCCTCTTCTTGTGGTCCTAGAGTTTTCTTGAGTGACACTAATTGTGTCGTTTTAATCACAGGTCTAAGTATGCATTTGCCTCTGGAGGCCATGAGTTCGGGGGCCAGGAGCATCACCTAGTGATCTCTATGTCCACCATCCATTCACCTTATCACAGGGAATCAGTGTGATAAGAGCACAAAACAGGCTTGGATGAATGAATGAATGAATGAATGAACAAATGAATGAATGAATGAAACTATAAATATTTTTAAGTAGACAAAATACAGTCAAGTTGTGTCAGATGACCATGACAATACACAGCTGGAATGATTCTACCTAGAGGAAGTAGGGTAAGAAATTTCCTTTCAGTCTGGAGGTGAAATATGGTGAGGAATCATCATTCTCTACATTACATGGAGGAACATTTAAAGGGGACAAGAGCACAAAGGAGAAGTTGGTATAATCCCCTAATGGAGATGGATTAGATTTCCATTACCTTATCAAGGGCTCCTGAGTTCAAACAGATTCCTATGGGATTACCTAACCCCACTTTCTTCTGTAGTTTTGTTCTTTCCTGGGCAAATCCAGGGGGCTGGACCTTCCTAGGAATGCTATTTAAAACTGCTGGACCATGCAGACCATGCAAAACATGTACCTGTGATGTCTAGATTCTTTCACTTAGCATAATATTCTCCAATTTCATCCATATTGGCACAAATAACAGGATGACCTTCTTTATAAAAGCTGAATAATCTCTCTCTGTGCATATATATGTACATGTATGTATTATTCAGAGGAATTTTTAATTATACATATTATATGCACACATACTATATACTTGTTTATATGAATAATCATGCTACACATGTGTTTATACATGATGCATGTATACATATGTTATACGTGCATGCACATATATGTTCATGCATGTGTGTGTGTGTATAAATACACATACCACATTTAGGTAGGATGAATAGTCCAGAGAGCTAGAGTACAGCATGATGAATATTTTATACTGGGACTTTGCTAAGAGAGCAGATTTCAGATGCTCCCACCACACGCACAACTGTAACCATGGGAAGAGATGGATATGTTAATTGACTTGATTATAGTAATCCCTTTACTTTATGTATGCATATCAAAATATCACTCTATATACCTTAAATATAACCAAAATTTATTTTAAAAATAAAAAATCTTCTGAGCATGACTTGGGTAGAGCAAGGCAAGCCTAGTCTTTCCCTTCCTGTCCTCCTTGATGTCATTCCTTCTTTGAGCTGTCCCTCCCCTGGCAGACTACAGTAGTACATACACAAGCACCAAACTTCTGAGGCAAGTCTGGCTGGCACACAGAGCCAGCCTTTCATGGTTCCACATCCTGTGTTCTCACCAACTCCCACCTTCCAAGTGCTTTAAAGACTCTCCTGAATTTTCTTGTCATTCTTGCTACAAATTTAAGATTTAGGATGGAATAAGAAATGATAATAAAGTCAAGAGAAATTTCACAGGACTTTTTCCTCCATGGTCAGCTTGTCACAAATAACTAATTTTTAAATGTTCATTAAGAATTTCTAATTGGTCACTGATCTATCAAATGCAAAATAGGTAAAATATTTGTATGCACAGATACTGCTCAAGATAAGAAAGGCATGGTGAATATGAGTCTCCACAGATGCGATGGTGCACTGTATAAGGGACAAGACAGGTACAGAGTTCTCATTGTCAATCTGCACCTTTTTCTTGACTGTGGAGAAATATTAGACCTTGAATTTAATTCTTTCTTAGTAGACTTATAATCCACCTTCAACACTACTCTTTTTTATATTAGTGCATGAAAAAAAAGCTGCTTTTCTAAGTCTTAGACCAGCAAATTGGTACATTTGTGTAATTATCTTTCCAAATCTTTGAGAAAATCATTTTAATGTTCAAGAAAGTGTTTACAGTTTTGGTACAAGAAAGGTTTCTAATATATATGTTAGCTATTTTGAAATTAATTTTAAAAATTTGTCTTGCAGACTATAAATACTGAAGCCTAATTATCATTTTCATGATAAAGAAAAGCAAAGTAGAGTAATCCTTCAGCATATGCAGGAGACTGGTGCCAAAACTTCATGGATGCCAAAATGTACAGATGCTGATGTAGTTGCATATAACCTCATGCACATCCTCCACATGATTTAAACAATCTCTAGACTAAATGCTAGGTAAATAGGGAATGACAAAAGAAAAAGTCTGTACATCATAGTACAGATTCTTTTTTCTAAATATTTTCAAGTTGTGGCTGGTTGGTCTGCAGATGTGGAACCTGCAGATACAGAGGGACACCTGTATATAAAGTCACACACAGTGTCCCTCTTGAGATACACATAAGTAGGTAGAACATACTCCTCTTATTTAAAAGGAAGTCAAACTTAATGTGAAGGAGAAATATAAAGACAATTGGAGAATTTCATGGTAGGATATAAAAAGCCCCAAGTTACTGTGTGGATGTAGACAAAATAAAAAGAAAGAAACAATCTTTCTCAATGAAGTATTTGTAAGAGGAGAATGAAGGGAGGGAAAAGGAGGTGGGGGAGAAGGGAAGGAAGGAAGGAAGGAAGGGAGAAAGAGAGAGAGACAATTGTTCACTAAATCCAACAGCTTCAGTACATCACTTTAATAAAGCCCCCTGAAGTTAAATGACAGAGAAGCTACATTATAAGGATGCAGAGGTTATTCAAAACTCTGAAGGAAGAGATTAAAATCCTCAGCAGCACTGGCAACTACAGTAGGCTCAAAGGGTTAGGGGCCTCTGTGCTACATACAGGCAGCTACCATTGGACTCACCATGCTTCTCACACATGGGGTTTCTGCCAAAGTTCAGATTTGCAGGAGGGAAAAACTCATTGGTCCACTTTGAATCTGGTTTAAAATCTGAGTTAATAGCAAAAGCTGAGATGAATGGCAAGGGGTAGCTGTGGTAGGCGGACATGTATCAAAGGCCAGTAAAAGCATATATTGCGATAGGAGCAAAGGAAAAAACAGAAACAGTCTTCGTCAATAGGGAGGGGTGGAGGGGGTGAAGGGAGGGCAGGGGAAGGGGGATAAAATAAAAGCGAAGATATATCATGTACAGGTACAAGTTCCCAATGATGAATGTCATCATACTGTATACCTAAAATGTACCAATAGACTTAATGACTTAAAAAAGCATATATTGCGTGTATCTTTCCTACACATCAGAAGCATTTAAAAAACTAAAGACACATGAAGATACAAGAACAAGCAGACAGAATTTGTGTCTTCAGGAAGCTCAGGGGGTTTGTATGAGTAAGGCTGCCAGGTAATTGGTGTCGATTAAGCTAACCCAAGAAACAGTTTCTGAAGCTCAAATGGAAATCTGCAAACTACTAGAAAACTGAAGACTCATTTCTGCAGGAATTCTTCTGACAAAGTCTAAGCTGAATCCCTTAAATCCTGTACCAGCTTATAGAGGGTGTTAGTTTTAAAGAGGGACAGGGAGGTGAGAGAAACCTTATGAAGTTTAGAGAAAATCAACTACCCCTGGGTACAATTCCCAGTACAACCGAAAACAAAGCAAACAAAAAAACAAAGTGAGCAATGTTAAATAACTGTTAGGACTAACAGAAAAAATTCCAAATGCTGTCCACATTTATAATGATTAGCTGGCATAGTACCTGGCACTGGGGAGACTTATCAAATATTAGCTGAATGTGAATTTATGTTATTTATGTTTTAATTACTGATAACCACAAAATATAAACATAGTAGCCAGCATATAAGCTTTACAGCCAGGCTGTCTGAACTCTGATGTGTCATTGCTATGTGACTCCAGACAAAGTTAGTCTTTAAAGTGAGGATACTAAAGACACATTGATAGTTTTATGAGGATTAAATGAAATGATTTCATTAGCATCATATAGTAAGTGCTCAGTAAATGTTTATTTTTTTTTCCATATATACTCTTATTAAATGCATGTTCTCAGTATTCAGTATTTGGTCTTACTAAAAAGTTCACTTTTAAAACACAGTTTAAAAAGTAATCCTCATAAATGTAATGGGCTAGATGGAAATCTGTGGTCTGTGATAAACTATTTCTTGCAGATTAAAGGCCACTGCTCTCGCCATCTGGTGGCAGCACACTGTATAGTATTTTTAAGTGATGAAGATACATAATGAAATACTGAATGTTGCTTAGAGTTTCACATATTAAACATATTGAGAAGAGGGGCAAGGGAGGCAAGAGAAACCTTATCAAGTTGAGAGAACAAGTTTTTTACAATACATTTTCCTAACCAATATGTGGTATGTTAAGAAGATGCCTAAAGCAGTAATCTGGATTTTCTAAATTCGCTAGTTTCTATCTTTAAGGCCATTAGCTTCAATACTACACTCCCTCAAGATCTCCCAATATCCTGGCTTCAGCTCAAATTCAAAAGCTTAGGCGTTCCTTTAAAGAATCATAAAACTAAAGCAGGGCATGGCATCAAAACAAGAAAAAGTAGAAAGAAACACATAAATTGAACAGCATAAAAATTTAAAATCCTTGTGCTTTGAAGGACACTATGCAGAATCTAAAAGACAACCCATGGAAGAGGATAAATTTTTTGCAGATTATATATCTGATAGAGGATTTGTCTTTAGAATAACAAAGGACTCCCGTAGCTCTATAATAGAAAAGATAAATAACCAAATTTAAAATAGAGCAAGATATTTAAACAGGTATTTCTCAAATAAAGACATAAAACATCAGTAAACATGTGAAAAAATTCTTAGCATCAACCATCGTGGAAATGCAAATGAAACTCATAGTGAGACATCACTACATACCCATCAAGAGGGCCATAATCAAAAAGTTACTAACAAACATTGGTGAAGATGAGAACTTCAAAGACTCACACACTATTGATAGAAGTGTAAAATGGTGCAGCTACTTTTGAAAGCAGTCTGGTAGTTCATCAAAAGATTAAACTTGGAGTTATCATAAGATCCAGCAATTTTGCTACTAGATAAATATCTAAGAGAAGTAAAAACATATCCACACAAAAATCTGTAAATTGATGTTTCATAGGAGCATTATTCACAATAACCAAAAAGTGAAAACAACCTCAAAATTAGAGTTACAACTGATCCTTACAATGGCATATTACATCAATAAAAAGAATAAAGTATCTACACATGCAAGACGGCTGAACTTTGAAAATATGATGCAAAGTAGAAAATAATCACAAACCACTTATTATGTGATTGTATTTATTTTATATGAAATATTCAAAATAGGCAAGCTCATAGAAACAGAAAGTATATCCGTATTTGCCAAGGTCTGGAAGTGTGTAATGGGGTTAGGAGGTAACAGCTAAGGAGTGTGTAAGATTCTTCTGCGGTGATGAGAATGTTCACAAACTGGTTATGGCAATAGTTGAACAGCACTTTTAATATGTAAAAAGTCATTGATCTGTACACTTTAAGCAAGTGAACAAATGGTATACTTCAAAAAACTAAGAATCTCAATATCGTATTGGAAATGGTGATGGAGAACTGCTTTATCTCTCCCCAATGCAAACAAGTGCTTCTTCACACTTTAGAAAAATGATTCAAAACTAAAAATTTCCATACAGCTTCAGAGCCTAATCTTCTATAGCAGCTAAAATCTTTTCAATAAACTAATTTGGAGTTCTGGCAACATTTTTTCCAGTTTTAAAAGTCTGTTTCTTCTTCTTCTGGTTTTAGTGGTGCTCATCAAAATGGGAAGATAATACAATTTCACATTTAACATAACAAGATTCTCTTTAGATATCCAAGCGAGTTAATCATACCTCCTGAAGTCATTTACACTGGTGTTACATTGTTCCTTTTCAGATCTGAACCATGCCCATCACCCCTATGAAACACACACACACACCCACAGTACATTACGTTGCGACATGGACTATTCTGGGAAACATCGCTGCAGTAACAAGGGAGGCCCTGGCTAGGCTGGGATATATAACTGCTTAGTTTCGCCTTCTTACATTTCTGAAAACAATATTTTTGAACCTGTGTAGCTCATTGAAACAAATCACAGAATCTGAGCATTAGAAAGCACTTTACAAACAGCTAAGTCTTACATAGACCTTCCAATGTGAATTAAACCAGCTCAATCTTTCATTCCTATCTGATTCTCCTACAGTCATACAGATGCCGAGCAAAGGATAAAAGAGCCATTTTTCATGACCTTCCCCGTTTCTCTGAACAAAGCCTAGTGTCAAAATCTTTGAAAAGCATGTATTATAGTAAAGAACAGGATTCAAAAAAATGTTTGGAAGCATTCATGGTACAGAGAAATAATTTCCTCTCTCCCATTTCCAAATAAAAAACAACCTTATGATGTGTTAGATTGAAATGTTTAAATATTGAACCAGTGCCAAAAAATGATTTCTAAGCCTCAATAAATTTCATGAAATTTTAAAATGATATTATTATCCCATCTGACAGAGTGTCTTTCAGGACTTAAACCTGTGTGGCCCAGATTAGGGGCCTTCTAATGAAAAATAAACGTGCACAACATTTGACTTACAAATATAGTGACATATAAAATACTAAAAAGGCATGTATTCAGTGAGGGCTATTTGCAATTGCTAGTTACTAGTATCAATTTTGCTTCCTACACAGAGCATTGGGGTCTTTTCTTGGAGGGTTAAATACTAATAGTTCCAACCTAAAGCTTCTTTGCAGAAAGAAAACAATTAAGGCAGACATGCATACAGGAAAGGCAACTCAGTTCCTGTCCTTTCTCAATGGGATATCCAAATTTGATATTTAGAGAGATGAACAACTGATTCTCGGAGACATAGGCATAATATTCACATATATAATGCACATACTGTGATGCTCAGGTATCATTTGTGTATTGGAGATGCTGTACATAAACAGTGTTAGCCATGGCTCCAGCCGTCATTTCGACAATCTCACTTCCAGCCATCCCATCATATACTACAAGATATATTCCCTAAAAGCCAGGCACACTGGAGCAAAAAGCTCTGTTTAGTATTTTTTCCCCCATCTCTGTTCTTCTGTTTCCATCTCTACACCAGAAACACTTTATGCAAATAGCATATCTTCTTTTGCCACCTCCTGAAATGCTTCAGAGTGATGGAGAGGTGGTTGGAAAGAGGGGTGGGCGTGAAGGGTCCTTGTTCACTCTCAGCTGCTCTGAGCTCAGAGCAGGCACAAGATTGATGATGCTCCCTGGGTGTATGGGAAGATCTCCTCCTTGTGAAAGACTGCTCATGAGGCCTGATAGACTTGTCATCTCTTAATAAACATCGCTGACGTGTCAGAGGAGAGAGCCAGGGCAGGAGAAGGGCACGCCTAGCAAGCACTGGCCTCATGATGATTTACTTATCTTGTCCTGCTGATGGTGCCATGGAGTTGCAGGGTTTATTCCCACTGTGGGAGTCCTCCGGAAGGTCCCGCTTCTCTCTTGGGACCCAGAGGGGGAACATCTGAAATTCAGCTCCTCCTTCATTTGAGAAGTTTCTAGTGCCCTAGATCTCCTTGAATCTGCCTTTGGGAATCCTGAACAAAGCAGAAGCACTGCTCTTGCAGACTTCTTCCCCAGATTCAAAAGGCACTCCACACACAATCATTTTTCTTACTCACTGGGGATTTTCTTCTCTAAGTTCTCTAAGTGCTAGAGACAGAGTATCTCAGCAACTTCCTAAAGTCACACCGCAGCAGGAGCAACCCTAGGAGAGAATTTATCCTGATCCTCCAAAGTTTTTTATCTCTCATTCTTCTCTTCCCATCTCTTCTTTCTCTTTCCATCTTGTTAATCACTGGTGAAATCCAACTGTCTCTGCAAATAGAGAGGTTTATTCACTGGACTGCCCCGGCTGCCATTTCCTGGATGCAGCCTCCAGAGAGAATTCTCTGAGTTTCTTCTCCACTTCACTCCCAGAAGCTTATCTCTGTTTCTCCATCAACCTGGGGAGCTGGCAGCAAGCACATAGGCCACAGACATTTAATGCTGGGTGAATGTGTTAATGGATGAATTCCATCTTCATCCTTCTCCCTCCCAACCTGAAGCCACACTTATTTTTCCTTGGCAGATCACCATAAACATTCCAACGTTCATTTTTAATTTCACTCTGAGGTGTAACACTACTTCTCAATGGTTGACCAGCACATTTCCCTTCACACCTGGAGGACATTGAACTTCCTGGAACACAGGGACCCAGGAGCCTTCTGAACTGACCTGGGCCCCTTTGCAGAAAGCACAGCCTTTCCTGCTGGCGTTGCCAATGATAGTAATGAAGGCGCTTGCCATCTACTTCTCCGGGACTGCCAACATATTTCACTGTGTCAAATCAGAACCACCATTGGGAAAACAAAACCCAAAGACACCACGGAGCCCCAACCCAGAGGCTGCAGTAGGGCCCTGCAGCCCCAGCCTCTTCCTAACTGAAGGTTCTGTTTCCCCCACAGGAAATAGCTCCTCTGATATTTTGAAGACTTTTATGTGTAACACGTGTGTGGCTAAATAGTGAGCTTACATTTTCATCTTGAAATAATTGCGATTAATAAATTACCACGGAGCTACAGTGCTTCGCTCCCAAGGGAACTACAGTGTGTTTAGATTCTTAGAAATCAGCCCCCGCCTGAATATTCAAAGTTCAGGCCCCACCAGAGTTCAAGGAGGTCTGCAGAAGATGTGTGTTGGCAGTAGGGAAGGGAGAGGGGATGGAGCTTACCTTTGGAATACCCTTCTGGAGTCTGCTTTCTTCTCTGTAGCAGGCCTGCTCTTAAGGCAACGTCCCCTTTACCACTCCCTTCTCCCCTCCTCCTCACCCGCCGCCCCGCCCCAACTCCAGCAAAAAGCACTGGGTAACATGGCTGCTCTCCTTAGTCTTCTGTTTTCTGGGCAGGAAGCCTCCAGCTACCACGGGTACCACAGACCCACTTGCTGGGGACCAGAAAACAGCTCGTCTGTGATGCTGTAAATGCAGTTAGCTGCTTAGCTCTCAGTTATCCTCCTCTTTCCTTTCCTTTCCTTTCCTTTCCTTTCCTTCCCTTTCCTTTCCTTCCCTTCCTTTCCTTTTCTCCTTCCCCCTTTCTCTCTCTCTTTTAGATTCTTTCAAAAATACCAATTACTCTTGTAGCAATACTAGAATTCACTATAGAAGAGTCCTGAAACTCAACCTGGGTTGTACAGCAAAGAGATAATGTTCCAGTCTCTACTACTTTAACTGGTTGTCTTCCGTTTTCACAACCCCACACACATCCCCTGTTTTAACACTTGTGAAACAGAGATTGTCCACGGATAATGTCTTACACACAAGAATCGCTCAGTAAATCATAGTGATTACTATTATTATCGCTGTTATCATCATCATTATTATTGCCAGCAATGATGGCAATCTCCTTTGTCAACTTAACAAACGTTTATTGACTATGTACCGATGGGGAAAAGCAAGATACCTGGCATGAATGAACTTTATCGATCATCCAACTAACTATGGAAATATTCACAGAAACAAGCAAGAACCAGATATTATAGGGCTGGGGGTAAAAATGAGGACACAATTGCGATAACAAAAGCACATTATTTGGCTTTGTCTCTACCAGATGTGAGAATTAAGACACCACGCAATTCCTTCCCAATTAGATTTTGGTGTTGTTGAGTGGTTTATCGAGGGATCATGAAATAGTTCCCTCAGCAAGCAAGAAACAGTCCCCATATTCTTTTTCTTCATGTTCTGTACTGCTCTCTCCTTCTTACTTCTATCTTCAGTAAAACTAAGGATGAACTTTTCAGCTGTCTTCAAGAGGTTTTATATATGTGATTTTGTGGAGGATGAGTGGGAGAGTTGGAAGAATATTTTTTAAATGCTAACTCAATCCTTTACATCAGCTTGCCCTTCCTAGATTAACAGATTCTGCCACCACTAATTGTCATATCTGTTGCTTCATATTTCACAAGCATTTATATTTCTTGCCAGGATCCTGAAAGGCATTTTTGTTTTTATTTTTATTTTTTATTTTTGGTACCAGGGATCGAACTCAGGACCTTGCACTTGTGAGGCAGGCATGGTGCCATTGAGCTAAATCCCCAGCCCTGAAAGGTATTTTTGAAAACACCCCTTCCCATAAATTTACTGAGTCCAGAAGTTAGTGACACACCCTGAAGACATCAAAAGTGCTTTCTTATCTAGGTGGCCCCCAGCATGAGCCTTCCTCCCGCCTCTCCTCGTCCTAGTTGTGCTCAACACAACCAGGGATGTGCTCCATTGAATAGACTGAGTGAATCTTCAGGCTTTTGTATCCACTCCATATTCCTGCATGCTCAACCAGAGTTCCAAGAGAAAGATGTACATTATATCACTTGTCATGATTTAGGCTACAGAACATGGCAGCCTGGTGATGTCAGCATATCGGGGAAATCTTAGTGAAACCATATTTTATTGTTAGTTTCTCTTTATTGCTGTTCCCTCTTCCATAAGCCAGTCTTATGAGACCTGGGAGAAACAATAGGGGAGCAGTCCCTTTTTCTCATAAGAGTGTGTGTCTGTGCATAGTTTGGTTTCAAGTCCTCCTTATTCCAAGTAGAGACACATTGAGTTCTCAGAGAAGTCTATCAATCAGAAATGCAATATACTCAATTGTATATCACTCTCTGAGGGAGTGGCTTGCCTGAATAAAGGAATCCAATGCTCTATGTAATGAGTTCAGGTGGTAGTTTTTTTTGGGGGGGGTTGGTTTTTTGGTCCCAGGGGTCGAACTCTGGACCTTGCACTTGCCAGGCAGGTGGTGGAACCACTGAGCTAAATCCCCAGCCCCTGGTGATAGTTATTATAGGGTAGAGCAATGGCCCTCCTATCTTCCTGCTCTGCCATCATTACTGAGCGGTCTCATCTTTCTAGTTATAAGATGGCAGGTGCAGCTCCAACCATCATGTCTGCGTTCCAGACAGAAGGAAGGAGAAAAGAACAAAAGGTGGAAGGATATGTGCATCAACTTTGAGCTCTTTAAAACCTCTCCCAGAAACCTCATCCAGTAGCTGCCACTTACACCTCACGGAAGAGAATAAGGTCACGTGTTAATCTGTGTTTTCGACGAAGTCTGAAAACATTACTCATTCTTTAGCCAAGTGCACTGCCACCCCAAACAACATCAGAATGTCATCACCAGGGAAGGAGAGACTGGAGATGTGCCTGCCAAGAGAACAGTGTTGATGCCATGGCTGAAGTCATTGCAGACATTCATGAAAGAACATTGAGAGGCATAATTTCTAGAAAGAACTTTTATTTCAGGTTGTTGGCATTCTTCAAAAGTAAAATAGGAATTTCAAGCAAGACAGTTTCCTCAGCTGTGCCTCCCAAGGCCCAGAGTGAATGGTAGGTGACAAGTACACTTGCTTTCAAAGGTCAGAGGATGGACATTCTGCATGGGCTTTGCCAGGACAGTAGCTGTTATCTGATCCTCCGTGCATTCTTTGTCCACAAACCCTGAGCCTACATACAAGGGGTGTAAGTGTTGCCTTGCTTCCAGGCAGGTCAGGTGAAAAATCCTGCAGGAGAACAATGTGCAGCACTTGCCTTGTGTCCTGGAAGTTAAGGGACACAGTGTCTGCTATTTGACTCTGCCCTGGGAGAAACTCTAGACTGGAGCTCATTTGTAGTCCTGCCCTGAGGTCAGAGCAAGAAGGTACCTGTGTCCAGAGACAAACTTCCTTCAAAGCAAAGATGAAGGGTGTGTTTTTTTCAGGAACTAGGTATAGAAGTGAAAACCCTAGGTTTGTTTTGAGATTGCAACAACTAAGAAGGCCAAAGATCCATCCTAGATGATAATCTTTTTTATTTCTGCAATAGCTGAATTATTATGAGTAAGGCAAGCTTGCTTCCTGCTTGGTCTGAGGCGATCCTAAGTGACCTCTTCTATACCAGCAATGTAATTAATACCTCCTCCTTTGGATGGTAAATACTATGATCACTTGGTAATAAGGTACCCTTATAATGCACAGAGCTGGATTATCAGCCTACTGTTTCCAAAGATGTTAATCTATGAGCACACTAAAACATTGCTGAGAAGCTACTATCAACACTGTTTTTGAGGGAAAGTGTATAAGCAATTAATAAGATTACTTTGAAGTACCAATTAGGGTATAGAAGGGTCATAAGAGTAACAGCAGATGACTGCTAAATTGCTTTCTCAGAAGGATAATTTTAGGTAACAGGATACCTTTCATCTTGCAAACAGGTTAGCAAGTTTGAACCAATCAAGGAATAGAAGAAAACATGTAGAATATTACAAGTGGTCTTCTGATATGTACACACCAACACAAAATCTATGTTATATAAACACTGAACAAACGTATAAGAAACCTATCAGCTTAAAGAAGTGTCCAAAGACCTGTCTGCCATAGATTTTTGTGTCTTAGCCAAACCTTGTCAATGCATAATAGTTTTTAGCAATTAAAAGTTACCAGGTGTTTTATTTTCCTATCACATCATTTTAGGACAAATAAGAATCTGAATATGCCCAAAAGGAGTTTCTTATATGTGAAAATCATCAGTTACCTATATAGCAGGACACAATGATAGATAACAAATGATCTTTCTAGATATAGATCCTATCACTACTACATTTACTATCTCTCCCCCAGAATGTGAAGAGGGAAAACAGAGGAGGAAGAGAAGAACAAGCCTGATACAGTCCATATGCCATAGAGATTAAAAATAACCTGAAGATAGAGCATGCTGGCCAAAGTTGATGAACTATTTTCTTTCAGCCTACTTTATATACATAGTCAATAAAAAGTTTGATTAGGATAGTGAATTGATAGGTGCCATTCACTATCCCTTTTATCTCTTGGATATAGTTCTTTGTGAAGTTTCTAATCTACCTAATTTATGTGCGGTACATATATCTCACCCATAGAGAACCATGAAAGAGCTTGTTTCATGCTTTACTGAAATCTAGTGATATTGGGCCTACCTCATTTCCCTAATATAGTCATCTAATAATACTATCAAAATAATAAATGGGGCTGGTACAGCATAACTTCTTCTTTGTGAACCCAATACTACCCAAGTCTCTAATCAGTACTGCCACCACTTCTCTATGCCTGCAGACTCACTACTGCCTATACTGTAACATCCTGCTGGCTCCAAGGCCAGCCTTCTCAGTATTTATGAAATTCAATTTCTTTCCTTTTTAGAAATCAAAATAGCATTTGCTCCTTTAGATTTCTGGCATTTCTGTGATTTGCCACAGATCTGCAAAGATCACACATTTCAATAAAAGTTGCCAGATATTAAATGCTTACTAGATGTCAATCAGCATGCTGAGAGCTCTCATGTATACTATCTCCTCTATTGAAAGGAGATCAGAGGGCTCAGCTGAGCTTTAAGATATGGGAACATAAAATGTTAATTTTTAACATTTTTAAATGAACACAATGGAAGTTATTATCTGTTTCCCTACAAAATTCAGGAGTCTCCAAGATCTCCCTGCCAAACAAACTGCCTTCTCTAATATCCTAAAGACTATCATTCAAGTCCCTGTTCCTTCTATTTTGGAGAAGCCCATTGCCTTTCTCAAGAGCTTCTGAAGATCCAGAGAGTGTTTATTAATCCTGTTGTCACTTGTCACCACTGAGAACAACTTTTCTAGGTTTTTTCAAGTTGTTTCACCAGACCACTGAGCCATCACCTTCCTTCCATACTTCATGGTCTGAGCAGCTTCTCTGTATCTTCCAAACAGAGCTGCCACTAGGCTACCATAGCAAAATCCTGGAAGCTGTGCTTGAAGATGACACAATGTGGAAAGCTCCATCCACCTCTTCACTCTGATGGTTCCCACTGCACTATCGTGGATGCCAAAAAGAATGGAGGAAAGAGAAGAAACAACTTGACAATCCCTTGATTTTGCCTCCTAGCTATGGAGTTGGGGCTACTCAGACTCTGTGCAGGACTCCATGGCCTTCTAGTTCCTTGATGTGTCCACCACTCTGTGGTGCGTATTTTCCTCATCCATAGGAAACCACGAAAGAGCCCTTTCTCTGAGGAAAGCATATAGAGCAAGATGAGGGGATGGATGCATGGCCACCAATGAGAACAATGCCAGCTCTAAAGAGGATGGGTACAGCCACCTAAATGAGCTGCATATTGATGTCATATGTGTGCCATTTAAAAAAACTTTTTTTTCTGTTTTTCAAAAGTTTTAATTTATTTGGAAATTAGATATCTTCAGTGAGGCAGATTTCCATGCTTTGTGATGATTTTAATTTCTAAACACAGTCAAAAGGTGTTTGGAGCTAAGTCTGACAATCAAGGTGACTAATGTGCCCCTAGGTCAAAAACCAGATGTGACAATATTGCAATGATATTGATGTTTTCTTTAACTGAGGAAAGAGCTGTTAAGAATATTCCCAGAGAGGAATTTACAAAGATGTTCAAGCATTTGCTGTGTGAGCACTGTGAAGCATAACACTCACCAAGAGCACGTAGTTCGGTGGCTGAGAGCAGAGCTTTTGTTGGTTATAGCGCTAGGGCAAATGCTACACTCTGCATCTCACTCATCCATTTGGGGATATTTCTGACCATTTTTCACTTCCTCTTCTTCAGCTGTAATAGATGAACAATGCCTGCCTGGGAGGAGTTGCTGTGCGGGAGGTTTATACCAGGTGAGTGGCACCTAGTTGTTGCTCTATCGATACTGTTACTTTTTCAACTTTAGTGGACAAAGTCCACGATTCATGAAAGATGGCTTCCCATCTCAAGGTGGGTGTTTTAGAAAAAATGATTATATCCCTGTGAAATTTGGCAGCCCTGAATTTGCTGCTTCTAAGCTTCAATGCACATGGGAACAGAGGAGTTATTTCTGAGTATCCAGGAGGCAAAGGTATGACGTGGATAAGATGTAATTTTATGAAATCTACACTTGCTTGGCAATACTTGAGATGGAACCTAAGGCCTTTGCACTGAGATGCATCCCCAGCCCTTTTTTATTTGGAGATAGAGTCACACTAAGTCACTAAGTTTCCCAGACTGGGATCAAAATGGCCATCCTGCTTCCTCGGCCTCATGCAAAATCCATACTTCTATAAACTGACTCTATTTCTTGGGACAATCCCAGTGCCCCAATGCCCAGTGAAACTGAGATCTGTTTACAACTTTGCTGACTCATGGGAAGTCCAGATTGAGGTGGCGCAGTAAAATAATCCAGAGAAAATCATATGACTATTCTGTGGGTCAAGTTTTTCTTTTCTTTTGATAGAGTATGTTTTTACACAAATAGTACAAAGTATGATTTTAAAATATGGTGTATGTTGAAATTATAAAAAATTATTGTAGCTGGGCCAGGAGTTTAGCTCAGTGGTTTTAACACATGCCTCGCAAGCCAAAGATCCTGAGTTCGATCCCTGGTACCAAAAAAAAAAAAAAATTTTTTTCAGCTAAAGATACATTGCCATTAATCCCCCTAAGAATATGCCCCTTCCCTTTGATCACACTTGTCCCATCATTCTTGCCAGTTTCTGAAGCAGTTCTAGAGATCACCCTCCCTGAATGTCTTTATGGTATTGTGGCTACTTCAATATCCTGAATCTATTCAAAATGTTTACCTTTCATGGGCATTTTGATTTTGAGGAAAAATCAGAAGTCATACAATACCCATAGGCAAAAATAATAGACTCACAGTAGATAAGGGCATATTGTCATGTTTTTATCAGCCTGCCTTTCAGTTGGATGGAACATGGTAGCACCATTCATGGTAGTTTTGATCCCACTTCATGAAGACACTCACAAAAGAGGACTTCCAGAACTGCTTCAGAAAATGCAAATTCAAAGGGACAAGTGTGATCAAAGTGAGGGGGAGTGTTTTGGAGGGATTAATTGCAATGTATCTTTTACTGTAATCAATTTTTATTTGAACACATACCATATTTTTCAATCACCTCTATCTATACACACAAAACACATACTACATAAGAGAAAGATTTTCCTTTGAACCTTGGAAGAGATAACCTGTCTTGAAATCCTAGTTTGAGCCAATGGGAATAATAGTAAAGAAATAGAAAAGTATAGTTTCCTATAGTAATGGCCATAACTGGAGAAATTTTGTCAGCTACTAAGTATACTTACTATTAAAACTAATTTAAATAATAATAGCAATATTTGTGAAGCTACTAAGCACAACACTAGATGATAGATCTACACTATTTACATTTGTTTCACTTTTATCTAAAAGTATCCCTTAATAACATATTCAAGAATGACTTTTATGGATATGAATATCAATTACATAGATGTACCAACATGCAAGTAAAAGAAATCAGGTTCAAAGGAGTATGCAAGGCGGTCTGAATTTCTTTGCACATCCTTGGGATTTGGAGAATGGGCCAGGCTAAGGAGGTAGAGAATGTGGGGGGAGGGAGAGAGGTCATGATGGTAAGGAGAAAGCCCATTCTTTTAAAGGAAATCATTTATAGCTGGATTGGTGGTGATTTTACAAAAGAGAAGAGTCCCGCAGCAAGGGAAGCCATGTTCCTGAGGCAGGCAGAGTTATTGGGTCAGTGTGAATTCCAGAAAGCTTCTGAGGTTCGTGAAAGGCACTATATGGGCCTCAATAAACAACAATGATCAGGTTAACCTCTTGCTTCTGCAATGCTCTTCACTTTCCATTTGCAGCAGGACCTGATTTTAAACATGGGCAACAGCAGCCTCCACTGATCCTGCCCTTTGCAAAGCAAATGCATTGTGACAAAATGACAGAAGATAATCTCAAAACCGAAGTTCACTTGATGAGTATGGATGTTGGACTTGGAGGTGAAGGTGTTTTACATTACCGCCCTCCCTCTCAGCCAAACAAAGAGAAAGCACTCCTCGGCAGAGCTTTTTTTTTTAAAAGCCCCTTTGATGGGCTCCTGCTCTCAGTAGTTATATAACAAAGTGGTGGTGTAATATATGGGGGCAGCAGGGCGGGAGTTGAACATACCTGTATTTGCAGCCATAATGAGAGCTAGGAGGGAACAAGGGGGGTGATTTGGATAATAATTAATAACCTGAGTTCCAGGCACAACTGGAGTCGCATGCAAATTCTATGACCCTGCAGTCGCACCTCTTGAAGAAGGTGCTTTATTGCCTCTGTCAGGCATTCCCCTCTCAGCTGCAATTGCTCATGGCCTTGGTGGTTTGCATACTGCAGCTAAACATTCTGCGGTAATGAATGTGAACCCAGCCACACTGCGCACTGCAGCGAGAAGCTGCCACGCATAATTGGCTCCCCTATCAACACCATCCCCTCCGCCCTTGCAAAGGAGAGGAGACTTGGACAGCAAATGCTTCAAAACCATGCAAAAGGCATGGGCAGTCAGCACAGTGCTCTCGGGGCCCACAGGTGATCGTACCAATCCCCTATTTGCACCTTTCCCAGAGATTCAGAGAGAACTGGCTAAAATTGTGAGGCCCTTCCCTTAAAACTCTGGGAATTATCTGACTCTGATGAGAGAACATGAGTGCTAGAACCCTGTAAATTTAAACCTGTGTTCTGGACCTCTTCCCCCCACAGTGTCTGGGTTCAAACTGTGGAATTAGAACATCTGCATAGCAGATTGGAGCAAAGAAAGTAAATAAACACTAATCTATTTTTTCTTCTAAGATATATCTACAATTTTTGTGGCTGTTGTTTGAATGTCAGATTGAGTGTCCAGATCTTTGTTCTAATTTGACTCTGTAACTAAATATATGATTCTGTATAGAATGGACAATGATTTTTTGAGTTGCAAGTAGCAAAAATGCTAACCATAGTGACTGAAAATGAAACCCAACAGCAGTGTAGGAATATTTTTTAAAAGTTTAAACTACAGAAGTTCAGAATTCTATTATTATGTCTATCTTCCACTCCATATGCTGGTATCTACTTGCTGTATCTTGAGGTTCCTGTTAAGGTAATACTCTACTTTTCTGGCTTAAACATTTGCATTTAATTGCAAACTAAATGCTATATTTTGTACTAGTACACACACTTAGTGATTAGCAAAACTAGAGTGCCAGGACCAAGTGTGACAATAAACAGTAAGGATTAGCCTATTGAAATTTTTATTGTTGAATATAAAACAAAACTCTAGGGCACAAGTCTTTGGCACTTACAGATTAATAGTTATATTCTGGGAGAAAGTCCTGGTCTTATTTTTGCAAGTACTAGAAATTTGGCTGACATTATCATTTGGTAGTCCCCTGCTCTACATAGTTTTTTGAATAATATGTAGAATGATTCTTTAATTTGCTAATTTACAAGTGTAGTGAATGCTTTAAAAACAAGTGAGCTAATATCAAGAATAGTTAGATAGAGTTAGGGTTAGTATCACAGACCGTCACTGAGAGCAAAGGCTTGGAGAGAGACTCCTGCATTCAAATATGGAAGGATCAAAGGTTACTATAATAAAGATCAACAAGAGAACTTTAATTTAGGACTGAGCAGTCACAAAACATTGTTCAACCAAGGTGTGAAACATATGGGAAGAGGTCGTGTTGTGGAGTTAGGAAAGGAGCTAAGGGTGACATAGTTTCAGACTGGTGGTACCTACCTGAAACCCATCCCCTTCTTTCTCTTATGAGAGGAGCCTAACTATTTTAGAAGTTGAAAGTGTACTCAGATAAAATATTATCTTCCTGAGCCTCCTTTAAATGTAGATGTGGACTGATGATAAGATTTTTCCAAGAAGATAGAAGCAGAACTTTTGGAGTGAGAATATCCAGAAAAGTTTCTTCAAAGGGGGATTCTTTATAGGCTCCTTCCTTTCTTTGCACTTGGAAAATAAACACGCAGCAATACAGAGGATCAAAGCCAAGGCTAAAAATGGCAGAACAGAACAGAAGGAGCCAGGGAGTCTCGTGACTTTGTTGAGCTACCAAACCAACCCCGGATAATCCCTTCCAGAGTGTTTTTACATAAAAGAATAAATCCTTGATTTGTTTAAATATCTTTGTCAAATCACTGCTAAGCACAATTCCCCACAGATCAGACACCAAAAAGGGGACTTTCATTTTCTTCCCACTGCGATAGAAAGTCATTGAGAGATTTGTTAAACACATGAATTGCATGACTCCGGTTATATATTTATAAAGCAAATTGACCGCTGTGTGAAGAATGGAGTGAAGGGTAAAAGGGCAAAAGCAAACAAGTCAGCTAGATATAGTCTTAGTTCAGAGGATGAGTGGGTATAGCATGGAGTTGGGTGGTGTCCATGGGAATGGTGTCAATGGCAATGGTGACAAAAAGGCAAGTTTGAAATACTTTGGAGGTTGGAACTATAGAACATGACGAATGATTTGATGTGAGGGGAGAAAGGAGGTATTAGCAATAAATCTTAGTCTTCTAACCTCTGATCTAAAACTACAAATATTAAAAATTGTCTTCACGGAAAATATAGTAAAAGAAAGAGAAAGAAGTGAAGAGGAATCAAGACTTAGCTATACAAAGCTTCAAAATTTAAACGTAACATACAAGACAAAAAGCCAGCAGTAAAACCGAAATGGAGACATCTGGGAGGTAAAAGACAAAAAAAGATTGTAGGACTCCAGAACTCAAGAGAGAAGAAGCACATTTCAAGAATGAGAGAACATTTAACAGTGCCTAGTGCTGTTAAGAGTACAAACAAGATGAGACTCAATAAAGCATTAAATATGAGAACAAGTTGGACAACATGACAATAACAGAGCCACAAAATAGTATAGAGATGGAAACCGCAGCAAGTGTGCTCAAGAGGGAAAAGAGGTGGGGCTTTCATGGGGAAATGGCAAAATAATTCTGACAAATCCTCCTAATAACTAGAAGAGTAAGATATGGTGACACATGCCTGGAATCCCAGTGCTCTGGAAGCCTGGAGCAGAAGGATGGCAACTTCCAGCCCAGCCTAGGCAATTTAATGACTTAAAGAGAACCTGTCTCAAAAAGTAAAAATGGCTTGGGGATATACTCAGTGTCAAGAACCAAGACTCAATCCTCGGTATTACAAAAAAGGTGGAGGAGGGGAGTATAACTCAATCACTTGCCTAGCAGATGCAAGACCCTGAGTTTGATCCCTAGCACCACAAAAGCACAAGCAAAGAACAACTAGAAAGGTACATTCACATATACATGCAATGATCTGCTTGAAGTAATCATAAATTTGTCAAAGATAAACAAGCCTGGACACTAGTTGAAGTGGTATATTAGTCCACGCTTACTCAAGAAACACATCTGATGCAAGCTATACAAATACATAAGGATATACAAGATAGGCTTACAGTGGTCGCACACAGAGTCAGATGTGGAAGAGGGCAAAATCGCTTTCTGTGCACTGGAGATACAAAGGATCCAGTGGAAGACCTGGAGCTCACTGTAGAGCCCCTTGGGAGTCCTTATCAGGGGTCTGACAGGTCTGTGATGGAAGGCTGAAAAGTCTGCACTGGAAGCCAGGAGATGATGTCCAACATGAAGGTGAAGACTGGAGCTCCTCCAAAGGAACAGAAGGAAGCATTCCTTCTTCATTCCCCTTTTATTCATTCAGGCAACAAGCATCTAGGTCAGTGCCACTCACACCCAGGGTGGGTCTTCTGTTTTGAGTAAATCCCTTCAGCCACACCCAGAACTATGCTGATCCAATTTAGTTGGATGTGTTTTACTGGAGTTGACACACTCAGTTAACTGTTGCAAGTGGTAAGGACAGATTTTAATGAAGATCAGTGTGAACTGAATTCACCTTCACTTTGTACAGAGTTGACTGGGTTTTCAAAAGCCAAATGAAGCATTAGGGATAGGGAAAAGTAGGGGCCCTGTAAGAGTCAAGGAAGTGAAAACTTAAAAATTGGGAAACAGGCATTGACCCATGTGAAACTCTCTGGGTTTGCTAACTGGAGCCGTCAACTTTAGGCTCTGAGTCTTTCATAGTCTAGGAGACAGAAAAGCTACTTCCTGTGTTGTCTGGAAAGAAAAAACAGTTAATTCTTTAAAAAGCCTTGATTTTTTTTTTCAGAAAGATATTTTAAGACGGGCTAGGGGTCATTGTAATCCTTGATCTGTTAAAAACTAAGTTAGTGTTTTGTTCAAGCCCTTCCAGGGCAAAGCTGAGCCCTACCTGGGAAGAGGGCTCAGAAAGCTCAGCTAGGATCGGTCATAGATTCTTTGTCAGGGCAGTTGATGGAGTACAGTGGTAGAGTGCTAGCATGTATGAGGTCTAGGTTGATTTCCAGCACCACAAACAAAACTAAACAAAACATTGTCAGAAGATGCAAAGCATCAACTAATTATGGTCCAATGATTCAGAAGAAGGCAAACCCAGGAGTTGAGCAGAATAGTGGAGAATTTTTCTCTTAGCAGCATCTCCCATTCCCAGAAGAGGCTGCGAAGACAGGAGAGAAACACAGAGTCCAGGGACCTCAAGGAGTGTCCTGGAGAGCACTTCTTCCCTTAAACTGTCACAAAAGAACCACCACACAAGAATGACAGTGGCTCAGAATCCAAGAAGGCCTAGTTCAAATGCACATTGTCTCAAACTTTAACCTCTCCAATTGGTTTTGTTTCTAGCAGACTCATAGATACAAAGTGCCCTAAAAAGAATGTCACCCTAGCTTCAAATTGTTGACTAACAACACCTGCATGGCTTTAATTGAAAAATACTCAGGATCATGTGATGAAAGACAAAAGAAATAATAAACAATAAAAATAATAAGCTACATTAAGGAAAAATGAAGACATTTTATAGTGATGAATGTATAAATTTTCGAGAAAGCTATAAGGACTCTAAACTTGTAGGCAACTAATAATTTACCAAAAATATATGCAAAATTTTCAACTATTGATAGAATTTAAGGAAGAATATAATCATTATATAAAATTGAACATGTTTTTCTCAACAACTGAGAAGACAAGAAGACAAAAGAATCAGAAAAAAGTAGAAGATTTGAATAACATAATTGACTCTGTATGTCTATTAACATTATATACATATAAGTCCTAACATATATATAAGTTTGGACAAATCAGTGCACAATGCACATTCTTTTCACTGAACAGAGGTATTCTCCAAACCTGATCAGAAGGTGAAATCTCAAACTCAAAATATACAAATCATGCAGAAATGTGTTTTGTTAGTAATGTTTAAAGCTAGATATCATAATAAAAAGATAACAAAAAATCCCCATATTTTAGATAAGATGTAAGTGAAAGAGGAAAGAAATCTCAGTGTAACTTCGAGACTGTTTAAATTGAATGATAAGGACAATATGACATATAAAAATACATTGTGCTGCTAAGGCCATCCTTAGGATGAAGTGCATAGCCTTAAATACATATGTTAGAAAATAAAAGGCTCAAAATTAAGGAATTAATAACATATCTCAACAGTTACATCGAAAGATCAGAGTTAACCCATAGTACATGGAAGAAAATAATAAGTATAAAAGAAAAATTAATGAATTGGAAAAAAGCAAAAACATAGAGTTAATGAAGCCAAAAGCTAGTTTTTTGAAAAGCTAATGAAATAAATAATCTCCAGAATGTTTGATCAAGAGAAGAAAAAGGATAGAAAAATCTCCAAATCACCACTATAAGGAATTAAAAAATAAGCATCATTACAAATGTTACAAATACCAAAAGTGACATCATCAGTGCATTTGAAAATTTAAATGAAATGCATAAATTCCTCAAACAATGCAACTTAACAAAAGATAATAAAAAATAGAAAATCTTAGCAATTTTATAACTATTAAGGTATATGAACCTTATAAATTCAAACCATCACGTGAAGAAATTATCCAATCCATATAAATTCACTAGTTTTGCCAATCATTCTAGGAAGAATGCATGCCAATATATATACAAACTTTTCCAGCATATAGACAATGAGTTTCAAACTCATTGTATAAACACATAATTTTGATTTTTAATGAAGGTAAAGTAGTTACAAGAAGGGCAAATAATAGGCCAGTCTTTCTTACAGGAAGAGATGTAAAACTAGCTTATTTCGGTTTTGGAGAGTCACTTTCAAAAAATCATTTCCTAGATGACCAATATCAGTTTTTCCCTCTTTTTGGTACTAATATTACAGTTTCTGGTCCTGAAATTAAGCCTTCAACACATCATGGGTAAATTTTTGTTTATCATATAAGAGAAGGATATTCTTCTACATGTGGATATCTAGTTTTCACAAGATCATTTATTGACATAACAGTCTTTTCCCTATTGTGTGTTCTTGGCAACTTTGTTGGATACCAATGAATCATAAATATGTAGTTTTATTTCTGGGCTCTCTATTCTTTTGCTTTGATCTACATATCTCATTTTATGTCAGTGTCATACTGTTTTGACCACAATATCCTAGAATTCCTCTTCTGTCCTGTAGGTTCACAGTTTTGGGCCATTGTTTAAGAGTGAAGGGGGGATTTAACTGTGTGCACTGAGTGTCTTATGAGTTATAACTTAGAAAAAAATACACTTCATAATACCATAGTGCCTGTTTCTTGGAGGGATTTCAACGGTGGCTAATTAACATGGAAAAGTCCATATTCACAAATAACTCTCCCTTCACCTACCTATGACAATCTTCATTGAATTAGGGTTCATTTAATAAGGTATCTTGTCTTCCTTGACTCTGAAATTTCCCTTGATTTCAAATAAAAAATAGATTTTTTGCATGTATTTTATTACAGCTTTGGATATGAATATGGAAAACAATGTAAAATGTGAATATTTCTGAAGTTTTTCCCTTTTTATGTTTTGAATCACACAAGATTACTTAAGATTTCAAGTCTTATTTTTTGCACAAGGGAAATTACTTACTGGGCCCAGTAACTTATAGGATATTCCTAGACAAACTTATTTAGATGCATAAGATAATATTAATCAAGGTCTTTCATTTCCATTGTATACTAAAATTGCTTAAATAGTAGCCACAAAGGATATCTCATACCTTGTAAATTAAAGAGCTTTATATCTCCCTTACATTATAGTATCCATTGTTGACTGTCCAAAATCTTCTGAAAATTATTTAATTCAGTCTTAAGAAGTATGCTTGCTATGCAAATCCAGTTCCAAGGTAAGACTCCTTATCACTCTACCACTTTATCTCACCTTATCTAAGTCATCCCACCTATAGAGAAATTGACCTTCCTCTGAAATAGCAAAATTCAAGGCATAGTCAAGAGGATCTGGAAAGACATCTGTCTCACTATTGATTAGCAGGTTTAACTTCCATCTCTAGGATGTTTAGAAAATGTCTCTTCCCTTAATAAATTTCACACATTAATCTTTACTAAAAGTAGAGGATGTGACCTCTTTGTTCAGGGATTCATATATGCCAACAAAAAAATCACAATCAATCCTTTCGGTCCCTTAGCATAGTAGAGAATCATATCTTTAGTACTTCAACAGTTGCAGAGGAGAAGGGAGGATATTTAACAATAACATGAAAATAAGCATGTCATATGGCTATGATGGTGATATCCATCAATGACTATCCAGGTTCAGAATGGATTGCAATATAGCTTTTAAATAAAGGAACAGATAAATCTACAGGTGTGAGAAAAAGTTATTGCCATGTTTATCATCTACAACAGTGATAGTGAACCTTTTAGAGCTGTCAATGATATAAACAATCCACTGCGGCACATGCATGCCATAAGTTCACCAACACTGATCTAAACTATCTTCCTTCTCCTGTTTTTATTTGCAATGTCATCCCCATTTTCTGGGTATCAAATGATGCCTAGAACTTGGGTAAAATACATGATTCTCGCCATTACCAGAGAGACCAGACTGGCCTGAAAGGATGCTTGCCATACACGTTGTGAGAATGACACTATGGTTATGATTTTAAATGAGAGGTAATGACGAAAGCCAGGAAATGAAAGAATGACCAAGTCTAGCTCTGTAAATGAACAAGAAAATATCAGAGAGAACACACTAAGATGCCAAGACTTGAGAGTTACAGGATTAAAGTCCAGGTGGAATGATAGAATACAAAATTCAAACGCATCCAGATCATAGACTGAACAACCATAATGAAGGTATGGAGTGGGAAAAGACTGGTACAAACATCTTGAACACCAGCTATGGCAAAGCTTTAGTTGATATCAAGTACATGTTACAGAAGTGATGTATACCACCTGGTAGACAAGACCTGGGATTACATCTAGATCCATGTCTAATCTTAAAAAATCATGCCTCTTACCCTATGTATATTGATATCCATTTTTAAGATATCAATAGATCAAACAGGGTTTAGTGTTACATGTGGATAATTCCAGCTCCCTGAGAGGCTGAGGGAGAAGGATTATAAATTCAAGCCCTCCCTGGGCAACTTACCAATTTAGTAAAACCCTGTGTAAAATGAAAAATCAAAGTCCAAAAAGGGGGCCTGGGGATATAGCTCAGTACAAAGCCTCTGGGTTCAACCTCCAGTACCATACGCAGACCAAAATATTGTAAAAAATTATCTATGTAATAGATAAAAATAAATGTTTCTCGTCCTTTAACCAAAAGCACCCTTGTGAGCCAATTTTTAACTTTAAAAAAATTCTGGTAAGTTTTGTTAATGAAATTCAATTAAATCCCTTTAAGGTTCTTAAATGAATCTGAGATTTTATGATTAACTTTGATGAACAATATTATTTATAAAATATCTTATTAGGCTTTGTATTAGCTTTCTATTGCGATGTTACAAACTTAGTAGCTTAAAATAATACTTATACAGTAGCTCACATTTCCATAGATCAGCAGTTTGGCAGAACATGGCTGGTTTTTCTGCTAAAGTTGAAATCAAAGTATTAGCAGTACATTCTCTGGAGCTTGAGAGGCTTTTCAGGCCCCATCCTTGTTATTGGCAGAAGTGAATCCCTTGTGGAAATAAGTCCCTACTAACTCAGTGGAATCGACCAGTTCCAAGAGCTGTCTTTGCCCATAGCCTTACCCTTACCCATGCCCACCTGCTACAAAAGCCACAACAGAGAACTTCCATCATGGTGAATAACATTCATGTCTTAAATTTCTCTGCTTCTAATGGGCTCATGTGCTTGGATCAGACCCACATGGATGGCACTTCATTTTAGGGTCAACTGATTTGAGACTGTAATCACATTTGCAATATTCCTTTAAAATAGCACATCGTTAGCAATTGGTGCAATAATAAGGGGCCAAAAATCTTAGAAGGAAAGCTTAGAATTTTTTCCCACAATGCTTTTTAATACTTTTTATGCATAATGATCCAGCCAAACAAAACAGAAATCAAATAAGATGACAAAGGTCCATAAATCCAATCAAATGTGGTCAATTCTTAAAATTTTATGATCCTGATCAATAACTTTCAATCATTCCCTATTGCCTATTAAATATGGCATAAACTCCTTAGTATGGCATGCAGAAACCTTTAGCTTAATATTGTCCTTGTTTAATTTTCTACCTATATTGTCCTCCACTGCATCTTCATACATCTGTTTCATTCATTTTTCTATATCTTGGCCTTGCTCCTTCTTCTCTCTCAAGTGAGACTACCCTCCTTCTTTACTTGACAAAACCTTACAATTTTTTTATGAGCAAAAGAAAAGAGCAATTAGACACCATGATATCTGGTGGCTTATACCTGCCTTTAAGGACAGTTCACCACCCTGAACAATAAAGATTAAATTAGTGAAATTTTAAACCTGCAAAAAATCAGTTTCTTTAACCCATGACTCCAATTCTTTCTCTCACTGAAGTAAATCAACAGTATATTAATCTTTGAACACAGAATTTTTCCTCTCACTGTCTTTATTTCTCTTCTTGGGTCACTTGCCCTCTCCATTTCCACTACAAAAAATCCTATTTAACTTCTGTTGCTATTAATTGAGGAATAATTCCTATGGAACATTTTCTCCTTCCATAACAACTGGACAAGAAAACCATATATGAAACAACTCTTTTCAGACAGAAAAAAAAAGAAAGAAAGCACAGGACTTTGATTCTTGAAAAATGGAGTATGGAGTGTTGAGATGAACAGAAAAAATGAGAAAACCCTGATTATCCTGGATTTCTTTCTAGAGCAAAGTTCTGGTCTGTGATGCAGAAAGGGGAAACCCAAAGTCTCACAAACTTGAGGAGACAGAAAGTAAAATTTAGAGATGTTAATGTGATTTTACAAATAGATTTTACAGTGCAGAGCACCAGAGAGGAGGAACCTATGCAGAAAAAGTACCAGAAATTTACTTGAATTCCCAGTGCTTTGGGAAAATAACAATCTGCATGCATAAGGAAACTCCACAAGTCATACAAGAAACAACTGTCACCAAAACAGCAATTTACAAGGAACTTTAAACAATTCCTAGAGCTTTACATAGGGCTGGAAATCTTTTGGCTTCTGATCAGCCAGAGACAAGAGCTGGCTTTAAATACATACGACATTCAACAGATCATTGGAGGAGTCACATCATAGTAAATCGAAGATTAAAGCTACTTTATCCTACTCTTAAAAAAAGTTTTAAATAGCCACAAAAGAATCTCCTTATCCCATAATTACACTGCCCAAGAGAACAAATCCCAATGCTACTTAAAAGGATACAACAAAATACAAAAGTGATTTCAATAATATCCAAGAGGTCCAGTATCAAATAATACTAATATGAAAAAGCAAGAAAATGCTGCCTATGACCAGGAGAAAACAATTGTTAAACAGAAATGTACCAGAACTAATAGAGAAATTAAATTAGCAAGATATAAGACAAGCTACTTAAAAAGTGTTTTGAAAATCAAAGAGGAATTTCTAGAGATGAAAAAATATCTGAGCTACAAACTACAC
Source organism: Heterocephalus glaber (assembly GCF_000247695.1). The sequence goes on along the minus strand of NW_004624826.1, from coordinate 1,994,963 downwards.
AGATGGGATTTAAACCAGATTAAACACTGAAGAAGAAAAAATCAGTGATGCTGAAGACATTGCAATAGAAAATATCCACACAGAGAAGAAATGGCTAAACAATGACTGAGGAGCCCATGGAAAAATAGATGTATGTTAAACTCAGAAAAAGGAAGAAATAGGAAAAAAAATCTTTGAAAAAATATTGATTGAAATTTTTCCAACTTGATGAATTTTATAAACTCACTGATTTAAGAATCTCAACAAATTTCAAGCCAAATAAACACACAGAAAATCACACCAAAGAACACCATAATGAAATTGCTGTATAGCAGAAAAAGAAAAACAGGTCATTAGCAAAAGAGGGTAAAATGCTAGTCGAATACACAATCAAACTTGGAATATTTTCTCTCAAATGATTAAGAGAAGAGAGTGGCAAAACAGACAACATCTATGCAAAATGATTACAGAATTTCAGACTCTCTGAATAGAAAGTTTGCTGCTGATAGGGCTTTGAAAAACAAATAAAACGCAAAGTTAAAGAAAATTGTAATATAGCACTTCAGACAAGCACATAAGGATATTTTAAATACCCTGAGTCAGAAACAAAACTAAAAACAGAAAAGCATCAAAGATGGTAGAAATAAAATAATTAACTTTACTGATAAAAGAAATGGAAGATAATAACAAATGCACATCAAAAATATTAAATTATTGAGAGCCCAAACTAGAATAGATTTGATTACAAACTGAATAAAAAGCACTGAAGAAAATCACCAAAGCAGCAAAGAGAATGAAAAATGAGATAAAGGAAAAAAATGAAAAGAATCAGTGGTAATGTAATTGAAATGGAAGACAGATGGAAAAAAGCAGATATTCATTCATATTACTGATCAAAACAATATTAGATGATTTAAATTTAAGCTATTATTTTTAACAAAGACATTTGAAGTAAGAGAAGAATCCATACATTGAAGGGCCTCAGCAGGTACCAGAGACAATTAATCTAAAATAATTTACACTGAGAAATAAAAAATTCTCAAGGACTTTGGCATGAAAGTGAAATAAATTACAATCACAAAAGAATTATATTTCTGCAGATTTCTGAAAAAAAACATAGAAAACATGTTAAAAGTGGAACAACAATTTTAATCAACTTAAAGGGAAATGTGTGAACCAAGAATATTATATCCATGCAATCTGTCATTCAAATTTTGTGATTACAGAAAAAACAGTGCCTGAAATCAAGGAATATTATAAGCACATACTCCACAGAATGAGTTTGATCCAATAATAAGATCACTGAGGAAACTTTCCCAGAAGGCAAAAGGTGTATGTTTCATAAACTCAACTGTAGAACTAATAATACTTAAAATTAGGGTGGGGTAAACTTTGGCAAAATACAAAATCATTACATATTCCTTCAAAGTACAAAAATGCAACCAAAATGGGCAAAAGGAGCAGAAGGGAAGAATAAAATAAGATCACTGAACACTGCATGCATTACATGTGCGACTCACAGGATATAATTTTAAACTGACGTGTTAAAAGGGTTGTAACATGTAAAAGAATTAAGAGAGCTACAAACAGCAGTAATACCGATAACCAATTATGATAGCCAGAATAATGGCCCTGAAAAGATATTTCTGTCTTAATCTCCAAATTCTGTGACTATATCTGCTTGAATTGCAAAGAGTAATTAAAACTGTCAGTGAAATGAAGGTTGCTAATCAGTTCACCTAAAAATAGGGATTATCGTAGATTAAGTGGGTAGGCTCAATATAATTACAAGGATTCTTACAGTGAAATAGGAATTTAGGGAGCAAACCAGAGAGATGACAGCCTGAGAAAAATTCAGCCCAGCATTCCTAGCTTGAAAAGAGGAAGGAGGCCATGAGCTAAGAAAAGCAAACACTTTTACACTGTGCCACTGGCAAGCGATGAAACCACCCCCATATCCTCCAGAAGGAATTCAGCCCTGCCAAAGTCTTATTTTAGCCCAGTGAGACCCATGTTAAGCATCTGACCCTGCAGATAAGCAATATAATAAACTTGTATTGGTTTAAGCCACTAAATTTGTGGTAGTTTGTAACAGCAGCAATGCACTGATGCCCTACAAGAACAAAAATATAAACTTTCTTATATACTAAAACACATTTTCTAAAGAAAGCAAGAGAACAAAATAAAAGAGAGAAAAATAGTAATCATAATATGATACAGTCATCCCTTAGTATCCAGGGGAATTGGCCCCAGGACTGTCCCCTTTGGATAGGATACCAAAATCTGTGGATGCTTAAATCTCTTGTATAAAATGATGTAGAATTTTCATATAATTTGTGTTTTCATATACTTTAAATCAACTCTAGGTTGCTTATAATATCTAATATGATAGAAATAGCATAGAAATATCATTATACTGTTTTAGCAAATGATAACAAAAAAATCTGTACATGTTCAGTACAGATGCAATTTTTTCAAAATATTCTCAACCATACTTGGTTGAATCCACAAATGAAGGACTCGTGAATATGGAGGACCGACTGTACCTACAATAATTATAGAACAATATAATAAAATTAAGATGAAACACAAGTCATTTCAATAAAGGATTTAACTTCCTGTTAAAGGAGAAATATTTTTAATTAGCTGTAAAGTGAAGCCCACACCTGTTCTATAAATTTGTACTGGTTTAAGCACGAAGTTTGTGGTTGTTTGTAACAGCAGCAATGCACTAATACCCTACAAGAATAAAAATATAAACTTTCCTATATACCAAAACACATTTTCAGAAGTAAGCAAGAGAACACAATAAACAGAGAAAAATAGTAATCATAATATCATATAGGCATCCCTTAGTAGCCAGAGGAATCATGCAGTTTAAACATAGTAATTTAGAGGCTAAAAATAAAGGAATAATAAAAGATTTACCAAATACATGAAAACACTGAGGAAGTAAAAGATTGCAATTCTCATGCCAAAGAAGATTTCAACCCAAAAAGCCTTTAATAAAACAATGATGTGACTGTAGCTATTGAATTCATAATTTCTAAAATCTATACATATACATGTGTGTATGTATGGATATGAGCACATATGTGGGGGTGTAGGAGTGTGTGTATATCCATCTATCCCTACAAGTGTTAATTGTTAATCATTTTGGTCATCTAGCCATGATGTTGTTTGATTTTTTCCTAATGTATGTACACATGTGTGGGGTATTATGTATTTGTATGAATATATATACATGTGCATATTTGCATGCCAATATTTTCTACATCTGTCCATTAAAAGGACCAAGAAGCAAATCACTCCATAGCAGTGAGTACACATGGGCCCCAGCTCTTCATTTCTAATACTATACTCCACTAAAAAGATCCAGGGTTCCTCAAAGCAATGCCTGACTCCAGGGTTGAGATAGGATAGACATAAGATATACCTGACAAATATAGTTATTCCAGAAAGAAAGGAAAATTTGAAACTTACTTTTATTTTCTATGACTTAATTCAAAGTTTGAATACAAGATGAAGTTGATATTCCATTCCAGATTTCAGAAACAGGAAATACAGTAAGTTCAGTTAGGGGTGTGCTGATTTTTAAGGTACATGAGAAGTAAACAACAGGAACTATTCATCAAAAAGTTGGGCTCATGAGATCAACTATCAGAGAAAGGAGCTAGTTGGAGAAGAAAGTGCAGATTTGGGGGCTCTTAGAACAAAATGGTAGTTTAATTCATGAAAGGATGGGAACCCACCAGTGGGCCTAAGTTAGAAGCCTAATGGCCTCTATTTCCTCATGGGAAGAAAGGTTAGCTGCTGAGGTAATTAGCTTGAGGAAAGTCAAGAATGTTAATTTACAAGAATTATAATTTTTAGAAAAACTGATAAGTCTTGAGAACCAGAACTTTTCTTGGGAGTCTGAGTTTGAGTGATGAGAAGAACAGTGGCAGAAAGGACACAGATTATGGCAGCTCTTATGTCCCTGGATTGATGGAGGACAGCTCTAGAAAAGAGGTTCATTTCTACATGGTAGGAATCGGAAAGCCCTTAAATTGTGTGCTCTAATCAGCTCTGATTTTATTAAGCCTGATCTCTACTACTCATGGAATGGGGCAAGGAGTGAGGTCTAAGAGGAAGGGGAGACTTTCTTTCCTCCTTGCTCATAAGGGTAAAATGGGACCTAGTGGGAAATCTCTGAAGAAGCACCTAACTGTTCCTCCTGTGACAGTTTCACCTTTGCAATCCTTCTTGGGTCACCAAAGACTTGAACTTCCTGCCACTCACATAACTTACACTTGCCTGGAGAAGAAAGTAATTAGTATCCTTTCTTCAAAGGCCCATTGGCTTTAGTATCCTGGCTTCAAAGGCCCCTGAAGCACATTCCACTTGTGTGACCTTTCTTGGTGCCTCTTTTTAAATGCTAAAGGAAAGGGGATTTGGGTTGCATTTTTGTTTGAGTAAATTTGTTTTAGCTGATTTTTTCTCTCTGATATTTTTCCTTCTGAGCATTACCAGAGGTCATGAAAAGAGCCAGGCATTCAAAGACTATTATTGGTATATCAAAAAAGGAGAGTAAAAGCTGAGAAATACACAGGGAGAAATTAAAAGAGGAAAAACTGGGGAGGGGCTAAAGAATGAGAACTTCCAGAAATCATAAAAAGCAAAATATCATGCTAAGATACACAGAAATGTTAGATAACAGCTATTTCCGTCAAAAAATGTTATTCAAAGTTATTATAAACTCAAATGTTTAATTAATGAGAAATCCTAAAAGATAAAAACTACAATAATAGAACATTTAGAGATGGGATTTATCTTGATGTCCTCTTTGCAGTACTAATCTTGCCTTTCAGAAAGAGACAGGCTCTTAGTGAACTCTTGGAAGGGCTCCTCCATCTCCCCTTTCTGCCTTACCAATCCGGTGGTGAGAGAGAAGATGTCTCTAGCTCTTCTTCACGGCATAGAAAAGACTGGCTGAGCTCAATTCTAGTCTCAAATCTCAAAAATAATTCAGTGTAGTAATGCAATAGGATTTGGAAGTAAAATTGTCGTCTTTACTCCAAGGATTTCTATTTTCCACTTCTAAGCTAGGTTGAAGGCCATAGTGGTGCCCCATTCATAGTGGAGGGCTGCCCGTCAGCAGAGTGCTAAGTGCCTTAGTGCCAAAGTACTCTGTTACTGCTAACTTATAAGAACTGCACTATATGTTAAACCCATACAAAAAAATCAGCAAACCCTGTGAATTTTTATTGATTATTTATTGAAGTTATACCATTGGACTCAATCCTTAATTGAGTATTATGGAGGGTGCCAAAGAACTGCAAATGTACTTTCTTACATTTTAAGAAAGGAGAAAGATGTATTCATAGAAGATTAAAAAAGCACAATAAACACAGATCACATCAAGTGAGAGATATTTATAAGTGAAGGGGGATAGAGATTGCTATGAGCTCAAAGACTCAAAAGAAAACTACTTTCATGAAGGCAGATAAGAAAGGAATGGTGCGTAGCTTTTCATGGGTGGAGTGTCATGGCTACATGCTTGTTTTAGAATATTGCTCTGGAAACATTTTCAGGGGTAGATTTGAGTAGAAAATAAGACAAGGAAACTACTGCTTTATCAACAAGGATGCAGAACAATGCAGTGGCAGTGGAAATGGTCTCCAAAATAGATGCATTTAAATCATACAAAGTGAATCTCTGCTCAGAGCTTAGTGAGTGATGGGAAGAGGGTGTTGCTATATGAGAAAGAGTTCAGAATGACACCCAAGATTTTTGCCCAAGAAAACTGCTTTGATGGTTTTTCCCTTCACTGAGATGAAGAACATATATAATAAGATGAATTTCTGTGCTGAGTTAACTGAAATATGAAGATAGTGTAAAATATTATTCCTGCCTGAATTCCACTTCCATTTTCTTTTTCTTCTTAATTTCAAAGGTCTTGAAAATGTTAACTGCATAAGTTTATTTAAATATTTTAGCATTATAACTTGTCACATTACCTTTATTGCAGCACTCCTGAAAGGCTTACAAAAGCTAATTTGAAAATAGGTGTAAATAATCCAAAACAAAGATATTTCAAAGTTTATTTTATAGTTGTCTGTCTAGTCTCCCAATTCTTCCCTCTTCCAATTTTTATAACTAAAAATATACAAAGAGATGAGAACAGATTTTTCAAATGTCTTCAAAATCAACGAGATCCACAAAACTGCTCTGAACTTCCTGAATAGATTCCCATCTTTGCTTGTTTCAGGGATGTTGCAGACAAGGGTGGTAATGGAGATAGTCTGGAGGGGGTACTAAAGCTTTGGACTGTATCTTCTATTTAATTTTTATCTGGAAATATTACCAATTTTCTGACAATTCAAGCTCTCACCTGGAAATCTCTTAGGCTGTCTGATCTGGGCCTAAGTCTGTGAGATGTGGATGCATTTATAGGGCTGGATTAACCAGATCATTTCCAACCTCATTTGGCCTTGAAAAAAACGCACGCTTGCCCCAAATTACAGATTCTCCTAGGAAAAGGCTTCACCACCCCTGTCTATTCTACTTAGTGTCTGGAATTGATGAAGCAATGGATGTTTTGTGCAGGAGCAAAAGGAGAGAAAGGGGAATTTGCACATGTCAACATCACACTGGCAGCAAAATGCCATCCCTTGTACATGTCTAGAGGGCCTGCAACATAAACTCATACCTGCCAAAATAGGATTGAGGCAGAGAAGCAGAGCCAGGTATAATGTCCCAATCAAAGTATTTTGAGTCAGTAATAATAGACACAAGGCCCAGATAAGTCACTCAGAGTCTTGTCTTTCTGAGTGCCTCACTGTAGCATTTGACTGAAAACTGTGGTCTGTGTGGGCTTCTTCTCCCTCCCCACACTGGCATGAAGTAACTTGGGTTCCAGTCCCAAGCACTCCTGGAATTCAGAGACACTTTCCACTTGTTAGGCCCAGCGAAGACCAGACAAGGATACCTATAATACTCTCCTCTGATGGAATCTGTCTTTTAGAGTACTTGGGACTTGCGTCTTTGCCAAGGGATTGGATTTGCCTGGTTATTGGTATATTTCCCCTTCCTGAGCCAGGAGGAATGAAGTCCACGGGGAGATTTTTTTTTTTTTTTTTTTGTAAAACTGGAGCCACCCTAAAAACAAGTTGGTAACGGCAGCCGCAACAGAGGCAGTAGCAAGCCAGAGTTGAATTCCATTTAAATAAAATGCCAAAAGGCAGTCAGTGAAAGTGACATTTATGGTGTTACTACAAATGCATTCAGTGGGAAAGCTCAGTAGCAGAAGCAAGGGGGGAAAAAAACAAGCTGTAGTGAAAACTGCCATCTGTATATTGTGCCCCGTTTTTAATATTCTGTATTCTCATAAAAAGTGTTGTTTCTGTCACTATTCAATCTCACAAACTCACACAGAACACTGTTAAAAGTCAGCAGTGTGTGAAATGGTATTTTAAAATAAATGAAACCCGCTCGCAGAGCTGCGGAGGAATATTGCAATGCTGGGCGCTGACAGACAGGCACTGAAAAGTAACAACCGTTATCATCTTAAAGCAAAGCGGATTAAATAAAAGCCCACAGCCAGTGGTGCATTACCAAGTCTGATATTGACACAGCTGCTGTGGTGGTTATTTTTCATTGTCTCATCAAGACAAAGCATCATGGGATATCAATCTTCCCTCTGTCAGGCCATGCCTGGTATAAAGTTTTTCGTTTACATTTTCATTATATCCCTTTTATCTCCAGTGCCAGCATTTTTTCTTAACTGTGGGGTCCAGTGACCTGTAGGGCAGTGTTGAACTATTACCTTCTGGCCAGAGAGCTCCCTTTAGGGGCAAAGGAGAGTTTGTTCTTCTTTCCTACACCTTTTAACTTTTTTTTCAAACGCCAATAGATGATCATTATCCTCTTGTATGAGGGGGTTAGGAACTGGTTTGTACTTGTATATGTCTGTGTGTAACAGAAATAAAGAGCAAGAGAGAAGAGTTAATGACTATGATAATCAAAAGATCATTTGAGGGTTTTTTCTTCCTTTCTCTTTTCACTGGAAAGAACGGAGATAGATAGAAAATGCTAACTCCCTGCTGTAGCTGTGACATCAGATTCATGCTAGACTTTTATACACCACTGTTTTATTTTCTAGACTGGCTCACTCTTCCTAAAATTGACTTTCCACTCAGAAATTGGCTGATCTGTGGAGAACATTTTGTAATTGATGCAAAAAACAGCATCTGGGCGGGGGATTTAGCTCAGTGGTTTTGCCGCCAGCTGCACAAGCTCAAGGACCAGAGTTCGATGCCTAGTACCCACCCCCAGAAAAAAATCACAGCATCTATAAGAAAGATCCATGTTCTTTTGGGAAACTGATTGAAGTTTTATCTATCTAGACCTCTTTCCTTTACTCTTAATTCCCATGCTTACAAAGCTTATTAGTGCAATTTTGTTGCAAGAGAAAATTTGATCTGAGATATTTTCCAGTATTGGAGACTCCACTTTGTAAGTTTCTGGCCCCAGTAACAGGGGAAACAGGACCCTCAGCGAAGGTCAGAAATGTGATTTTATAAGATCACAATGGATACAGCAAAGAAGGTGGGGCTCAAAGTCCCAAAGGAAGTTCGGAGTTTTTGAGCATCTTGCACAAGAGGCCCACAGGAGAGTTGGAGGTGAAGAGAAGGATGGGCTGAAGGCTTTGCCAGATGCTTTAGAAAAGACTGTGCCTCCTAGGATTTCAAGCCAGCAAAAAGTGAGTTGAGGTCACAGGATCTGCCTAAGTAATGGTGACCCTCACTAGCTATTCAACAAGGAGCCTCAACAACTACTGTCTCGAAGTTCCAGTAGGAATGTATTCCTCATTCATGTCACAGGCCTTTGGGTTAGGCTGTTCTCCTGCGTCTTCTGAAACACATGACCGCCAAGGTCAGTGCTGAAAGGAAAGTCTCATACTGTGACACAGGAAGTGTGTAGGGCCAGGCCTGAAAGAGGATTTTGTGGCTACTGCCAACTTTCCATTAGCCTCTCCCTCCATGGAGAAGAGACTGGGATGTTGCAGGAGCTATCCTAGGTGCTCTGCAAAGAGTTGCTGTGGACACAGGGATTTTTGGTTGTTTGCTATTGGAGCACAGAAGCAGAGCAAGAAAGGAAAGGGTAAGGTCAAAGAGACAATGTGGAGTAAATGAGGAAGCAAAGAAGATGCAGTGCTGAAGCAAAGGACAGCTTTTACCTTGTCCCACTTAGCTACCTCACCAAACTCAGTTCCTTTTCCTTCCTCTTCCACCACCCCTGCAGTTGGCTCCTTTGGAAGCAGAGAGTCCATAGAAATATTCACTGAATTGTGTTCTGATTATCTATTGCCAGGTAATGACTACTCCCCAAAGCATGGCTTAAAGTAGTAATAATCATTACTTTGATCAGTGGATCTGAAGTGTGAATAGGCTCGATGAGGCAGTTCTTGCTCAGAGTTTCTAGTGAGGTAGCAGTGGCACAGTGGCTGTGGTCAGTTTAAAGCATTCTTTTTTATACAAGCCACATTTTATTTACACATTCATCAGTAGGACATTTGACTTCTTTCCATTTTCTACCATGACAAACAATGCTACTGTGAACATTCATGTAAAGATTTTGTATGGTTGGGGGCTGGGGATTTAGCTCAGTGGTTTTGCCGCCTGCTGCACAAGTGCAAGGACCTGAGTTTGAATCCCGGTACCAAAAAAAAAAAAAAAGATTTTGTATGGATGTATATTTTCACTTCTATTGAGAACATACCTAAGAGAGAAATCACTGAGTAATATAGTAACTTTATGTTTCATATTTCTAGGAGCTGGCAAACTGTTTTCCAAACCAGCTGATCCACTCTACAGTCCTACAGCAGTGTATGATGGTTCAAATTTCACCATATTCTAACCAACCCTTTTTATTATCTGTCTTTTTGATTGTAGACATTTTAGTGGGTAGAAAGTGGTATCTAATTGTGGTTTTGATTTGCATTTCCATAATTGACAATGATGTCCAGTACTTGATTTTGTGTTTCTATTGTCAATTTTTTATATCTGCTTCAGAGAAATGTCTGTCAGAGACTTTGCCTTTGGGTTATTTATTATTATTATTATTAAATTTAAGAGTTCCTTATATACTTTCCATACTGCTCACATATCTGGGTTGTGAGCGGAAAACATTCCAAACAGTTAGGTCTAGAAAAGCCAAGATTCCTTGGGCATCTCACTGTATAACTAATTTTTCTATGCTGCCTATCTACATACTATTCTCAGGGTATCTGGCCATTGTAGGTGGCAACCAAAGGCTCTCAGAAAGAATTTCCTAAATAATAACAAAAATAGTTGTTTGGTTTTTCTAACACAGCCTCAGAAATCAGGTGATATTACTATCATCTTAGTTACTTTCTTCCTCACTGAGACACAATATCTGAAACCCACAAATTACAGGAGGAAACTTTTTAAACTCATTTTTCAGTCCATAGTCAGCTGGCACCAAGGAAGCATGGCATGGCATAAGGACATTGCAGAGGGATAGCTGCTCATGGCATGGCAGACATGAAGTAGAGCAAAGAAAGAGAAGCTAGGGAAGGAGAGAAACCCTTCCAGGCCATACCCCCAGTGACTCACTTTTTTGACTAGATCCCACCTGCTAACAGCCAGTCAGCTATCAACCTCTATAATACAATCACTTTTCCAAAGCACCACATATGAGCACATGAGGCTCTTGGAGGACATCTAGATCAAGGAAGTCACAAATACCATCCTTTCCTCTGCTTTCACCCAAATTCAAGTGGAGGAGATAGATCCCACTCATTGTTTTAAAGGTATAAATTTGAAAATGTTTAATGTACTCATCTTGAAAAAAGCCGATGTTTAGATTAAATATTTGCTCCTGATAATTGTTAGACAAGAATTAAAAAGTCAGGAGTGCCAAGGAGGAGAGCTGCCCCCAGCACAGGGGGGATGAACCTTCTGGTCCACCATACCACTGCCCCCAGTGCCGAGGAGCAGAGCTGCCCCCAGCAGTGAGGAGGTGAGCCACATGGGTGCCCGCAATACACATCCCCCCCCATTTAAATGAGAAGGTACATGAACAAGTCACAAAACCAGACTTCCAGATCACCTAAAGCAACCCCAAAGGGAAGCGATGAAACAATCTGATGAGAGAGGATCTGGAAAAAAATGAAATCAGAAATAATTTCTCAGATAACAGCAGAGATTGTGCCCATAATGCAAGACATGATTAATAAATCTAGAGAGGAAACAGATAAAAAACAGAAAAGCTGAAGAACATGATGGAATCCCAACGTAGGAAACAAATGGAAGCCATAAAACAGATGCAAACAAATCTCCAGATTAAAAACTCCATTGGAAGTTTACACAGCAGAATGAGCCAATGTGAGGACAAAATTTCAGATATAGAAGATAAGATTGCAATTAGTGACCAGGAAAAATAATTTCTTTAAAATAGTAAGGGATCATGAGAAATCAATCCAGCAGCTTCTAGCTGATGCAAAGAAGAATAACATAAGACTGATTAGAGTCAATGAAGAAACAGGAGAGAATGTAGATGGAAAAAAACTGTTCACAGAAGTGATGGCAGAAAACTTCCCAAGCAGGGGAAAAGAACTTGACATACAGATAAGTGAGGCATCTAGGACTCCAA
>NW_004624826.1:1947543-1960502 GCF_000247695.1 Heterocephalus glaber | reverse complement strand
GGGGGTGAAGGGAGGGCTAGGAATGGGGAAAAAATGAGAACCAAGATGCATCATGTAAAGGTACAAATTCCCAGTGAGAAATGTAAATGTGTTGTACACCTAAAATGTACCAATAAAAGAATTTAAGAAAAAAAATACATATCTTCTCTTACTCTCTCCCTCTCTTTCACTCAATAGTTCTTCCCAAATTTGGCCAGTAAATTAGCAGTCATGTCCAGTGAGGAGGGATGAAATAGAGGGGTTGGATTAAAACTCACATATACTGGAGAAAGACTGCCAGTGCATAACGAGGTTGAGTTTGTGCAAAACCTGTTTGGCAAATCCTACCAAATGATGATCTTCAGTTATGTTACTTTTCTAAAAATGATTTTTGGTAATTTTTAAAATGACTTTGATCTTTACACAGAGTAGATATTGGCAAGTCACTGCTTGAGCACTACTGTGTTTCTAAGAAGTAGACAGAAAAGGCAGAAAACTAAACAGAAAAGAATTAGACATTCTCCCACATATCCCCTCTGGTTTGATAGTGCAGCTTGTACTTGTATTCTAGTCCTGGGACCTGTTGGCAGTACTCTTGCCAACCCACTTACATGAAGCATAAATATCTCTCAAACCCTCCATAGTTATTAAATCTTTCACCAGTATTTTTTCTTGGCTTTATGTTTTATAGAGTGATGTTTTCTCCATTATATACTTCCAGTATTTTTAAGAGAGTTGATGATGCAGAGATCCCAGGAGATATTTGTATCGTAAGATGTGCTATTCACAGGAGTGGTTACAGATGCCGATTAACATTTTTTAAGCTTAGAGGCTCTTTGAGTAGTTCTATCTAACACTTGAAGCATTCAATATGGTGTCTTGGTTTTGAGAAATGTCAAAGGGAAACAGTTACTGTCAGCAGATTGATGCTGTGACTGGATTTGCAGTAGCGCTATTCACACTGTCTTACACTGTGAACAGTTAGAGCTCCATCTGCCTGGGGACCTAGTGTAAAATAAGTGGATTTTACATGTTTAAATAATTGGATGAAAGAAACATAACATCTCTTTAGTTTCCCCTGAAGAGTGTGCTTCCTTTAATAAAGGTTACCGGTGTAAACATCTGTGAGTGCTCACAGTATGCTGGCCTCTGTTATAAAATTTTTAATGTGTTGAGTCATTTAGCCTACTTAACATCCCTAAAAATTAAACGCCATGATTATGTCTATGTTACAAAAAAGAAAACTAAGGCAAAAAGAGATTAAGTCACTTGTTCAAAGTTGCTGACCTAAAATTCAAAGTTAGGAAGTCTGACTCCCAAAATATGCTCAACTTTAAGTAACATCTAGATTTTTACTCAAACTCAATTAGTCATTTAGTGTCCACCAAATTCTTATCTTTGCTCCTAAAATAGCTAAGTGACATTGGAACAACACAGCCAATTGGGGTTGAATAGCTGCATCTATCTTGAAGTATCAAGGATAATGTAAAGATTTTTTTAAAAAGAAAATTTGAGTTTAATTAAGGATGCTCTACAACCATCCTTAATTTTAGGTAACATCCAAGTATTTGACCATTTATATTCACTGGGTCCAAGTTTATAAGATGGCCCCAGACTGCACGTAAATTTATCTTTCTATTTTTTTGTTTCTTTAGGTCCTATAATTTCTATCTCTCATAGACTTGTCAATTCCTAGTAAACTGTTTCACACAAGTAGTCTAGCCTTGGTCCCCCTTTACTTCTGAACTGAAATCCATACAGTCATAATAAATCTACAAAGGCAGAAAATAGATGAGTGGTTACCAGAAGATGGGGCAGGGGTAAAACAGGGAGTAAATGCTCAACATTTACAGGGTTTCCCTTGGGGTGTCTATCTGGAATTAGATGGTGGTGATATCCCACACTGTGAATATACTAAAAGCCACTGGACTGTACACCTTAAAATGGTTAAGATGGTAAATTTTATGATGTGTAATTTTAATCTCAATTTATAAAAGAATAAATGTCTAGCTTTTGTGAAACCTCACCTGTCCTAAGTCAAGAGGTCCCAGTGGGAATTAACTCTATAATCTAGATGAGGAGGTTTTGCTAGCTAGAATTCTTCAACCCTGCTTCTTGGTGCTCAGTCCTGTACCTTTGCTAGTTTTACCTTATTCTGTGGTGCTTCATTCTCTGGATACGGATTTCAGTAACCCTGAAGACTGAAAAACCTCTTAATCATAGGCTAACAATTCTACTGAAATCCCACCTAGGTTTTCATAGTGGTTTTAAAACGTATCCACAGATTTGTCAACATTCCTTCCTGCAACAAGTACACCCTGATCCTCCTCCCTTTTCAATCATTGGCTGAACAGTGCGACTTCTATATAATCGACAGAATACAACAGGGCAGAAGAGACGGTATGTGATAAGGGTATATGAGCCATGGCATCTTGTGCTTTTCTCTCTCTTGGATCCCTCTGTCTGGGAGAAGCCAGCTACCACTGGGTGAGGATGTTCAGCAGCAAGTGCAGAGGCCTTTATGGTTAGATACTGAGGCCTCCTGCCATGAACTACAGGAGTGAGCCATTGTAAAGGCCAGTCCTCCAGCCCCAGCCAGGGCTTCAGATGGCAGTCCCTGAACACATCCTCACTACAACCTCAGGGAAGACCTACCCAGGACTATCCAGGTGGACCATCCGTGGATTCCTGATACGAAAACCAGGAGATGGCAAATATGTGGTGTTTTTAGCCAGTTCATTTTAGACTAGGTTGTTATGCAGCAATAGATAACTAATACAACTATCTCTTAATATCTTCTCTCTGTCTACATCCCTTTTTCCATTCTTTACTGCATCACTTTCTTTTCTAACTCTTAGAATCAATAGTTTTTGTTTACTGATTATTTCATAAAGTATTTTAAACCCAGCAAAATTAAATTGCACAGTGAACATCTATATACCCTCCACCTAGATTTTAGCAGTTTATTGCTTTTGCTTTATCACATCCATCTATTCCTATCTCCAACCACTAATCCATCTTATTTTTGATGCAGCATAAATTGCAGATATCAATATTCTTCACCCTAAATACTTCAGTATGTATGACATTGAATGAGTTTCCATTATTTATTTATGGTTTTTTTTCTATTGCAATAAAACTTAAATACAATGAAATCCATAATATTAAGTGTTTATTTGCAGATTTTAACACAACTAGGTATACACCAAGCCAATATGAAGATAAAGAATATTCATGGGTGTAAATTTACACTCATTACTACAGTCCACAAGGCAGTTTCTTATAATTTTGTGCTCTCTCATAGCATCTACATCATCTGGTCACATAGTAGGTGCTCAATTGATATCTTTGACTCCATCTGTGGTTGTCACCTAAACTCTTAAAAGACTAATAATTAATGATAATTTGGTTCTGACAAGTTAAAAAAAACAAGGACATTTTGGAGCCTTGAGACACAGAAAGGACAGAAAAACTACCCTCTGTTCTTTGTACAAAACCCCTTAAGGAATAGTTTGTCCACAGAAATTAGCAAGGTATAAAGATAGTAAAAATGCTTACGAATGGCAATTTGTTTTCCATGGGATTCACCAGATGGCCTGTACTGTTAGGTATTCCTGAAATCTCCACTTGGGAAAACCTGTTCTCTCCCTCCCTTATAATAATAACTTCTTCACCTGCATATTATGACCGGTACACATAACAACTGCAGAGCTTTGCTACAAGCATTTTAATGGCTTTTGAGAGCATGTGGAACAAAGAGAGCTTGCCAGTAAAACATAAAGAACAGTCTTTTGGTATTAGCATGCAGCAGTGTGCAAAGGAGTGGAGTTAGTTTCACCTCTGTCATTACCAGGGCTCCGCTCCTGAGTCAGGACCTATGTGCCTAGACCCAGTTGCCACCCCTGTCTGCTGACCTCTCTTCATTGCTCTAGGCTCATCCCGGCCCGGCAGACAGGAGATAGCTCTTGGCAGTCCCCTTGACACTGCACAGGCCTGAATTTACAGTGCAGTGTTTGTTTGTTTTTTTCCTTTTGGTGTTTTTCCCTGTCTTCTTTCTTTGACCTGCTCTCTTTATCTCTCATCTTTGTCTATTGCTCTCCTCCCAACACATTTCTTCGGGCACTTTGGCTCTCAATTTATTTCTCCTCTTGCAGCCTGTCTCATTCATGTTTGCTCTCACTCACATCATTTTTATCTCTACCTTCTCACATTCTTTTTCCTTGCCTCATCCCTCTTTTTCTCTTTATTTTCCTTTTTGCCTTTCAAACTCTCAATCTCATACTGAACACTCACTTTCCTAAATCATTCCTCTTTCTCCCCTCCTCCAGCCTGGGCTAGCAAATTACCTGTGTTTAAAACCTTTGTGAAATGATTCTCTCTCTCCTTCCTACCAATGCTAGACCACTCTTTTGTAACAAACTGAAGAGACCCGATTTTCAACCATGAAGGTTGTCTGGGGCTGTCTAATTTGTCAGCCTGGTTCCACCTGCCATATGCACAGGCTGAAGCCCCATGACAGCCCTCATTTTCTAAACTGAACTTTGACCTTTGCCCTCTGACCCTTTTGTTCACATTCTGTTATTGCAGTGGGGAGAGAAACACAACCCACTGGTGCCTGATTACAGTTTTAATTTCCCCAAGTAGTTCCACCACCTCATTTTCACCTTCATCTCTCTCCCTTTGCAAGAGCTCCCCTTGGCTGTGAAACTGTCCTGAGGATCATATTTGTATTTTCTCTATGCTTGAGATCAATACTAAGAGATTTCATTGAGCATTTCTACTTTTTAAAAATTCTTTTGCCCTTCTCTGATTCTAAATGAATATACTGATTAGCATATGGCTTCCTCTTTTTCACAACAAATATAAAATATATAGTTTAACACATACCCACTGCAATTTTTTTTTAATTTTCTGAAGTCTTGTTAGTGTTATTGTTGTTTCTAGTGCTGCTCCTTCTGCTCAGAGGCTCACTAGTAGCTTTGTGCTCCTAGTAAGCTTTCAACTGAGGAAAGCAAGGATCACTGGTCAAAAGCATCTAGGTTCTAAATGTCCCTCTATGGTAAGTTCATTTTGTTTGAAACTATTGTTAAAATGAATGTCCAGTCTAGTTATATATTTTGTCATCATTGAGCACCCTTGTTAATTTTAAAACTAATTTACCTTGAAATTCTTAAAATCAACAACTAGAAAACTTAATGAATAAACCCCCATAGAAATTGATTTAACCGAAATATGCATCATCATCATGACTATGTAATTGCATTTAAAATATCTCGATGGAGCATGAGATGTTAACAGCCTCCCCTTCTCAACTCTGCAAGAAATCTTACACATTCAGCACTGCACTTAGAGCTGTTATATAACAGAAATTGTATCTTCTTTCTTTCAATTTCCAGCTATTAGTAAAATAGCTGACACTTAACATGTACTCAATAAAATTATGAAATTAATTTATCTGATCTCACTAATGAATCCAATCATTACTTATCACCATTCTGTATTTTAGAAATTTAGAAGGGCTTGATAGAACCTGAGGGTGTTCACATAACATGCTTAGAGGGGAAAATATTACTTCTCTCTGGATCTCAGTTTCTACATATACAACACAAGAAGAGGTAAATAGAAAACCTCTTGGGTCTCTGACATTTTTAATATCATAAATTGATCACCCTGACTTAGCTGCCATGGTAATATAACTTACACACACAACCAACCAGAAGTCAAGATTTAAGAAAGCATGGAAAAGAACGTTAATTATATTGAGCCTCATGGTCTAAGTACTGTATATAAAGATGTGTATAGAAGCATGACTCAATGTGCTACATCTTCTTTAAGTATCTCCACTCTAACGAGAAAAACAAAATTTATATGTAATCATCAATAAAAATAATTCTGATACAGCTATCATTTTGATTTTTTGAGAAAAAACATAGTTTTCACTTTCTTTTTCTTACCTATTCATCCCCCTTTCCTGATTTTCCAACTATTTATTAACAAGAGTTGATAATAGTTCAGCTCTGAATATAAACACCTGTCCCAGGATATTAATAGTTATCACAAAGTATCTCATCTTTGACCATGAATGTTCTTGTGGGATACAAACAAGGAATCAAGGAGAGTTGATCAAGGTTCAGCCAGATGAAATCAAGAGCAACATAAGCTCTTTCAATTAAATGAATTTCTACCATGCATCAAGTCCTGTGCTTGACACTTTGACAAAGGCAGGAGGGAAACTGCATAATAATGAACAAGGTATAGCCTCTATCTTCAAAGAATTTACTATCTACACATGGGTATAAACTTTTATCATTCAAAGCAGAAATATAAGTAACCTTTAATGGGAAACACTAACAAAACCATACTGACAAATGGAAAGACTAGTTGCATTTAAGTTTAGTTTTGAGAAATGAATAAAACCTAAATGACCAAGATGGGGTTTGGTATAAGTGGATTTTTAGTGGAACATGAGGAAAGTAGTAGTGAGCTAAAATGTAGGGCTAAATATTTTGTACCTGATTCAGGAGGTAGAGAGACTGTTGTGAAGGTTTTCAGGCTAAGAAATTCCTTGTTTAGGGAAGAGGAGTGCAGTAGGGATTTACAGAGCAGGAAACCAACTGCTAGACATGTTGCAAAAAGTGTGTTCAGTAATGCTAATTCTATAAACCAAATGTAGAAGCATCACAATCCCACAATTGAAGTAATATTACAAAGCTATAATGAAAAAAACAACATAGCACTGTCACAAAAATAGACACATGGATCAGTGAAACAAAATAGAGGGTGCAGAAACAACCCCAGCCACATTCATCTATCTGATCTTTGAGAAGGTGACCAAAAACATACACTGGAGGAAATATAGCCTCTTTAATAAACGGTGCCAGAAAAATTGGGTTTCAACTTACCAAAGATTAAAACTAGACCTATATCTCTCACTACACACTAAACTAAAATCAAAATGGATTAAAGTTCTAAATGTTAAAACAAAAACACTTAGGTGGTGGGAGGGGAGGGGAAAAGGAAAGGAAAAATTATAAGAAAAGAAGAAAATGGAAACGAAGTCTATGTAAATAGGGAAGGGTGGAGGGGGTGAAGGGTGCCCAGGTAAGGGGAAAAAATAAGAACCAAGATACATCATGTACAGGTACAAGTACCCAATGATAAATGTAAACATACTGTATACCTAAAATGTACCAATAAAAGAATTTAAGGAAAAAAGAAACACAATCTCCTGGAAGATCAAACTGGTAAAACTCTTGAAGACATAGATGTAGGCAAGAAATTTCTGAACAAACTCCAAGTGCACAAGAATCAACAAATTGGATCATATCAAATTTTTAAAAATTGGCACAGCAAAGGAAACAACCAACAAAATGAAGAGACAACCTACAGAATAGCAAAAGAAAACTTTTGCTGCTTCTTCAGACAAAAGACTAATATTTAGAATATATAAAAACTCAAAAAAGTTAGACTACCCTGAAAATAAAAGACCAAATAAAAAACACGCATAACTGAAATGCATAGCCATTTCCCATATGAAGTACAAATGGCCAATAAATAGATGAAAAATTGTTCAGCGTTGCTGGCCATTAGAGAAATGCAAATTAAAACAACTCTGAGATTCCATTTTAGTCCTGAGAGAATGGCCATCATCAAGAAATCAAAATAATACAAATGCTGGTGAGGCTGTGGGACAAAAGGAACCCCTTTACATTGTTGATGGGAATGTAAACTGGTAAAACCATTATTGAAATGAGTATAGAGATTCCCAAGAAAACTAAAAAGAAATTCCATTTGACCCAGCTATTCCCCTTCTAGGTTATCATTCCCAAAGAGTTACAGACAATGTATTGCAGTGCTACAATATCTAGTGTACCCATGTTTACAGCAGTAAAGTTCTTAATAGCTAAATATTCAAATGGCATATATTCCCATCAACAGATGCATGGGTGGTAAAGAAAATACGGCATTTTTACATGATGAAGTACCACTCTGCCATAAAGAAGGATAAACTCGAATCATTTTTATGAAATTGGATGTATCTTGAGACCCTACACTTAAATGGAATAAATCAGACACACAAGCTTAAAATTGCATTGCTTTTCTTGTATGAGAAACTCAAAATATAAATAACAAAATAAAAGATAGATAATAGCAAATAGGTAAGTAGATCTTTTGCAAGTGGAAAGGAGACAGAAGGATAAACTCGAATCATTTTTATGAAATTGGATGTATCTTGAGACCCTACACTTAAATGGAATAAATCAGACACACAAGCTTAAAATTGCATTGCTTTTCTTGTATGAGAAACTCAAAATATAAATAACAAAATAAAAGATAGATAATAGAAAATAGGTAAGTAGATCTTTTGCAAGTGGAAAGGAGACAGAAAGAGAGAGAGAGAGAGAGAGAGAGAGAGAGAGAGAGAGGAAAATGGAGCTAAAAAAATTGATATGTGTTATATACATGTACCAACTCCCACAAGGGATGTGGCCTTTATGTACTGTACACATGTACCAATAAAAAAATAAAAATTGAAAAAAGTTTCCATTTTACTTCTTCCTAGTAAGATTGTACTTGCCTACTCCCCTGAAATGGATCATGGCCATATGACTTTTTTTGACCAATAAAAGTGAGCAGTGATGTATGGTGCTTCAGGATGCAAGCATTCTATTCCTTGTTCCAGACACCTTATAGTCTCTCTCCTTCTCTGCTTCAGCAACCTGGAATTCTCCAGTCCACACCTCTGAGTGAAAAATGATGTAAAGCAGAAAACCTAGCCAACATGCAATGGATATGTAACAACATCAGAAATGAACCTTTGATGTTTTAAGCCAGTGAAATTTGAAGATTGTTACCACATTACCTATTATCCCTGATAGCTTACTTCTACTAGGGTCTTGCTTTTTTCTTTTTTCTCTTATTACATTTCCTCTTTTTTTCTTTTTTTTTTTTTCTTTTTTTTATTTTTAGGAAAACTACTCTATGACCATGCCTGCACAGCTAGGAAAAGTACACAGAGATTTGGTGATTATAATTCTTTGGGTCTAACATTTACAATCATCAGGGCCTCAAATTATCACCTCAATATCTTTCTCTTATGGCGCCAGTGGTCATCATGGATTGGATGACAGGCTAGATGAGCTGAAAGACTAAAATTGCTTCTAAGTTTACTAACAGTACATTCCATTCTTGGTTCTTTCATTTTATTTGTTGTTTGTTTGTTTGTTTGTTTTAGTGGTTCCCTCATTTTAAAACTCCATGGGCTGATGGCTCAAGGAATTTAGCTCAGTGGTTCTGCTTCCTACCTCACAAGAGCAAGGTCCTGAGTTAGATCCCCAGTACCAAAAAAAAAAAAAAAAAAAAAAGAGTCCATGGGGCCTGTTTCTAGTGTTTTCCACAATCATCAGTTCTATGACTACCCTACACTACCCAAGGTTCATACTCTAATTAGATGACTCCTAGAGTAGAGAATGTTTAGCTTTCTCACCTGTCAAAAGTCTGATGGAGCTTTGTACTTAGAAGCAAAGAGAGGTTCAGAAATGAACACTTCCTCTGCCAAGTCATCCCTTAGATTGGCATTGCTCATATCCTTATCCAGGGCTGCCACTCACAACTGAATACTTAGGGCAGTTCTCACTGGAGAAAGTTTACCTTCAGGTCAATTTTCCAAGCTCTGTGGCATGTCTGGGTCTATACTGACCCAAAGAAAAAAGTACTTTTGTCTAATTTGCTCAAGAACTTGGTATGTGGTAGGTGCATGGCTTGCACTCCACAAGAATTCATAAAAAAGCAACCAAATGTACTTCATCTTATCCTCCAGGTTCATTCCTGACCTTGCACAGAATTCTTGGTAAGATCTCTACTAGGGGTAGATGTTGCCCACCTCTCCTCACTGTGCTGTAAGTTCCTAAAGGTGTGTGCTGAGATTTATTCATCTGATATTCCTAGATCTTGACAATAGTCATTCAGTAAATATTCAGTATATGAATAGATTCAGATTCTGCTAATTCATATTGTGACTTTGAGAACAGCTATCCCTGTGAGTCTCTACCACTTGGAACAAGTTTGGATTATACAAATGCCAGTGTCTTTCTACCTCCAAAACCTCTTTGACAATAAATCTAACTTAGTTCCTTGTCATTTGAAAATTCTCTATATTGTCTCTTTCTTGTGCTTGCCTTTCTAATTCAGAATTACAAAATAACATTTTTCATATATTTTCTCCTACCCTTGTGAAAATATCTTTTCTGTATAGCCTTAAAACATCTACTAGCAAGACGTGTGGCCTCCCTGTTATTTTTTGATCTTATTGTTAAAATTTTCTAAGCTGTGTTTGATGCTGTTGTTGTTTCTGATTGTAATACTTTGGCCAGGATGACATGATTGCTTTAGTCAATTATGTTTACTGGTGTACCAAGACTGAGATCACTTAAAGGCCATTACAGACTGAAAACCCAAGGGCCAACTATACCAGGAAGACAATCCAAGAAGTAGCCATTCCCTAAGGGCTCTAAATACTAGCAATAAAGATACCTGGAATAAACAATTTACAAGTAGCAAAATAAACCAAAAACTTAAACAAAAACAAAAAATAGAAAGGAGAAGACATTTAAACAAGAAAACAAGATGCAAACCCAGACTTCCAGATCACAAAAGGGAAATCCAGGGTGTGAGGTGGAACAATGTGAAACTCAACCACCTGGACTTCCTGAACTGGCAACAGCTGAAGATCTGGAAAAAATGAAATCAGAAATAATTTCTCAGATAACAACAGAGATGGTGACCATAATGAAAGACATGATTAATAACTCTAGAGAAGACACAGATAAAAAAGAAGAGCTCAAAACATGATGGAATCCCAACAAAGGAAAGAAATGGAATTCTTAAAACACATTCAAACAGATATCCAGATGATTAAAACCTCCATTGAAAGTTTATAGAGCAGAATGAGTCAATGTGAGGACAGATTATCAGATATAGAAGACAGGATAGTGGTTAGTGACCAGGAAAGGAAATAATTCTTAAAAATAGCAATGAACCATGAGAAATCAACCCAGCAGCAACTAGATGATGAAAAGAAGAATAACATAAGATGGATCAGAGTCAATGAAGAAACAGGAGATAGTGCAAATGACATTAAAAAAACTGTTCACATAAGTAATGGCAGAAAAATTCCCAAGCAGGGGGAAAGAATTTGGCATACAGGTAAGTGAGGTAACTCCAACTACCCATGATGAAAAAAAACCTACATCTAGGCATATAATAGTCAAGATTCCAGAAACCCAATAGAAGAACAAAATATTACAAGCAGTTAGAGAAAAGAAACAAATCATATACAAAGGAAATCCCATCAGAATCACAACAGGCTTCGCAAAACAAGCCCTCAAGTCAAGAAGAGCCTGAAATTAAGTATTTCAAGCCCTAAGAGAAAACAACCTCCAACCCAGATTGATGTACCCTGCAAAACTCTCTTTCAAAATCAATGGAGAAATAAGAAACTTTCATAACAAAGAGCACCTGAGGAACTTCATGAATACCAAACCAGCACTCCAAAAAATTTTAAACAATATCCTAGGAAAATACAATGAGGGTCACAACCCCAGGAAGCACAGCACAATGAATCCATCAGGCAAGACAAGAAATTAAATCCAAAAGTGGGGGAATCCAATCCAACAACAGGAAAAGATCAGGACAAGAATAAGTCAGTACCTATTAGTTATAACCATCATTGTTAATGGTCTCAATTCACCAATCAAAAGAAATAGACTGGCAGAATGGATAAAGAAGCAAGATCCAACAATATGCTGCATACAAGAAACACACTTAGTTCAAAAAGAAACTCATAGGCTAAAAGTTAAAGGGTAGAAAATAATACTCCATGTGATAGGAACTCAAAAAAAAAGCAAGAGCAGCTATTCTATTTGCATACAAAATGGATTTCAAACCAAGACTAATTAAGAAGGTCACTACATTCTTGCAAAGGAAACAATCCAAGAATAGGAGATGACAATCATAAATATATATGCACCAAATACTAGTACACCCAACTATATAAAACAAATATTACTGGACATGAAAAAGTAAATAAGCACTAATACAACAACAGTGGGGGAACTCAATACTCCACTGTCACAAATAGACATATCAACTAGGAAACAAATCAACAATGAAACGCTAGAACTCCACCAAACTCGTGAAGAAATGAACTTAACAGATGTTTACAGAGTATTCCACCCCACAAAATCAGAATATACATTCTTTTCAGCTGCACACAGGCAGTTCTCCAAAATAGACCACATACTTGCTCATAGAACATGTTTAAGCAAATGCAAACAAAGTGAAGTTATCCCCTGTGTATTATCAGATCATAGTGAAATGAAAGTGGAGATCAGTAGAGAAAGAAACTACAAGACCTTCATAAACACATGGAAATTGAACAACACCCTCCTGAATAACCAATGGGTCACAGAGGAAATTAAAAAAGAAATCAGACAGTTCCTACAATTAAACAGCAATGCCATTACAACATATTGGAACTTATGGGACAAAATGAAAGCAGTCTTACAAGGGAAACTCATAGCAGTGAATACTCAGAAAAATAGAATGAGCTCAAATAACCTAATGCTTAACCTCAAGCTTCTAGAAAAAGAAGAGCAAGACAAACCCAAAGTTCATACAAGGGAGGAAATTACAAAGATCAGAGCAGAAATCAATGCAATGGAGACTAAGAGAATGATACAAAAAGTTAATGAACCAAAGACTCGGTTCTTCAAGAGAATAAACAAAATTGACAAACCTTTAGGCAACCTTATCCAAAAAAAGGGAAAAAAGGCCCAAATCCATGCAATTAGGAATCAAAGTGTGAAATTACAATAAACCCAGCAGAGGCAGGGCTGTGGGGAAAGAGGAACCCTGCTCCACTGCTGGTGGGAGTGTAGACTGGTGCAACCACTGTGGAAATCAGTATGGAGATACCTCAA
>NW_004624826.1:1922172-1946793 GCF_000247695.1 Heterocephalus glaber | reverse complement strand
CAAGATGCATTATATAAAGGTACAATTCCCAATGAGAAATGTAATTGTGTTGTATACCTACAATGTACCAATAAAAATTTAATACAAAAAAAATAAATAAATAAACCCAGCAGAAATCCAGAGAATCATCAATATCTACTTTGAGAATCTATACACCAATAAGATGGAAAATACAGATGAAACGGACAGATTTCTAGATACATATGAATTACCAAAGTTGAACAAAGTAGATGTAAAAATTCTAAACAACCCAATATCAATCAGTGAAATTGAAAACTTAATTAAAAACTTGCCAACAAAGAAAAGCCTGGGTACTGATGGCTTCACTGCTGAATTCTACAAGACATTTAGAGAAGAACTACTGCCACTACTGTATAAACTTTTCAAGAAAGGGAAGCAATACTCCCAAATTCATTCCTGGAAGCAAACAGCACCTTGATCCCCAAAGCAGAGAAGCACCCAACTGAAAAAGAGAACTATAGGCCAATCTCACTAGTGAACACAGATGCAAAAATCCTCAATAAGATTCTGGCAAATAGAATTCAGAAGATCATCAAGAAGATCATACACCCTGACCAAGTGGGACTCATCCCAGGGATGCAGGCATGGTTCAACATCAATCAATGAAATACACTATATTAACAGAGCCAGGGACAAAAACCATAAGATCATCTCAATAGATGCAGAAAAAGCATTTGATAAAACCCAACACCCATTCATAATAAAAACATAGAGAAAATTGAAATAGATGGTCTCTATCTCAATCTGATAAAGGCTATCAATGAAAAACCAACAGCCCATATCATACTAAATGGTCAAAAACTGAAATCCTTCATACTAAAATCAGGAACAAGACAAGGATGTCCACTATCACCACTCCTGTTCAATATAGTTCTGAAAACATTAGCCAGAGCAATTAGACAAGAGAAAGAAATAAAAGAAATAAAGATAGGAAGTGAAGAAGTTAAATTGTCATTATTTGCAGATGACATGATATTCTATATAGAAGACCCCAAGAACTCCACCAAAAGTCTCCTAGACTTAATAAGCAAATTCAGTAGAGTAGCAGGATACAAGGTCAACACACAAAAATTAATAACCTTCTTGTACAAGAACAACAGACTCACTGAGAGAGAAACTGGAGAAACAACTCCTTTCAGTATAGCATCCAAAAAAATGAAATACTTAGGGATCACTATAATGAAAGAAATAAAGGTCCTCTACTCTGAAAACCATGGCACTCTGAAAAAAGATATTGAATAAGATATCAGAAAATGGAGAAACACCCCTTGCTTCTGGTTAGGAAGAACCAATATAGTGAAAATAACCATACTTCCAAAACTGCTATACAGATTCAATGCAATCCCAGTTGAAATTCCAACAGCATATTTCACAGAACTGGAGAAAACAATCCAAAAATTCATTTGGAACTATAAGAGACCTAGAATACCAAAAGCAGTTCTAGGCAACAAAGACAATGTAGGAGTCATCACAATCCCCAACTTGAAACTATACTACAAAGCTACCATGATTAAAAACAGCATGGTACTGTCAAAGAAACAGACCTGAGGATCAGTGGAACAGATTAGAAGATGCAGAAACAACTCCAGATATATTCAGAAACCTCATCTTTGACAAAGCGGCCAAACACCCTCACTGGAGGAAAGATAGCTTCTTTAATAAATGGTGCTGGAAAAATTGAGTTTCAACTTGTCAAAGATTAAAACTAGACCTATATCTCTCACCATGCACTAAACTAAAATCAAAATGGATCAAAGATCTAAATATTAAAAATAGAAACACTAAACCTGCTGGAAGAGAGGTTAGGTGGAACTGTTGAAGACATTGGCATAGGAAAAGACTTTATGAAAAAAACCTCAGTTGCACTGGAACTAGCACAAAGAATCAACAACTAGGCTCTCATCTTATTAAAAACCTTCACTGCAAGAGAAACCACCAACAGAGCTAAGAGATAACCAACAATCTGGGAAAAAATTTTCACCAGCAGTTCCATCTGACAAAGGACTACTATCTAGAATATATAAAGAACTTTAAAAAATCAGACCTCCCAAATTTAAAGGCCCAATCCCAAAATGGGCATCTGAAATGAATAGAAATTTCTCAAAGAAGTAGAAACGGCAAATAAACATATGAAAAGATGCTCAACATCACTGGTCATCAGACGGATGCAAATGAAAACAGCCCTGAGATTCCACCTTACTCCAGAAAGAACGGCTGCTATCAAGAAATCAACCAATAACAAATGCTGGCAGGGTTGTGGGAAAAAGGAGCCCTTCTCTACTGTTGGCGGGAGTGCAAACTGGTGCAACTACTGTGGAAATCAGTATGGAGATACCTCAAACAACTAGGATTAGAGGTCCCATTTGACACAGTTATGCCCCTGTTTGGTATCTTCCTAAAAGAATTAAAAGCATCATACCACAGAGATATATGCACACCATGTTTATAGTACCACAGTTTGTAATAGCTAAATCTTGGAAACAGCCCAAATGCCCATTAACAGGTGACTGGATAAAGATGTGGGTTTTTATAAAATGGAGTACTACTCAGCCATAAAGAATGATAAACTAGAGATATTTTTAGCTAAATGGATGCACATTGAGGCCATACTCTTAAGTGAAAGAAATAGGACACACATGTGTAAATACTGAATCATTTCTCTGGTGTGAGAAACTGAAATCCCCAAAATGTACAATAGATAATGTGAAATAGGAAGAAAAGGTCTGAGGGGGAAGGGGAAGTGGGAGAGGGTAGGGGAAAGGAAAGAAGGGAAAGTAAAAAAAAAAATATGAGAAAAGGAAAAAACAGAAACAGAGTCTTTGTAAATATGGAGGGGTGGAGGGGTTGAAGGGAGGGCAGGGGAATGCGGAAAAAAGATAAGAACCAAGATACATCATGTACAGTTACAAATCTGAATGATGAATGTCTTCATAATGTATGCCTAAAATGTACCAATAAACTTAATGAATTAAAAACACATCTAGTAGTGAATTTCTTTACCTGCCTTCTCTTAGTCACCTGCTGACCTCCTAGCAAGCCTCTCATTTGACTGAAGGTTTTGGTGTTTGGTTCAGTCAATGGCTCTAACTTTAAATTCATGAATACCCTGGGTGACTTCAGTTTCCTTTAAATACAAATGTGTCCATCGTGTCTCACTTTTTTTGTTCTTCAATTCTAGTTGGTATTAAGTCCAGTGGGATCATTTGCTCAAATGGTCACACCCTGGACCTCAGTGTCATAAGGAACTGCTCTACTTTGTTACTCTTAAAGAACTCCAGTATCCAAACTGACATCAATCACAACTCCTTACTCTTATTTTCTCATTCCTCAGTTCCTATGATTTGTTCAAATTTCACTGAGACACCATTTCCTTCATCTCAATTTTCTCATGAATATATTTGCCTGTTAATTTTATTTCCTTACTTATGTGGCCTATAAAACATAATTTACATCATCAACTTCTTGGAAACATACATAGCCAATTTCTTGTCTTTCCTCTTCATTCAGTCGCCCAGAACCAAATTAATCCAACTATTTTGTCTTTTCTCACCTTAAACTTAGATTTTCCAGCTCTATTGGAGAACATGTCCTAGGCATCCATATGGGTGACACTGATGTTTTCCATGTGGAACTTTCCACCTTCTGTGGTACCTAGAAAACTTTCAGTATGCTCCTAGATGGCATCTTTCCCATCCTCTTCAAGAACTTTTAAAAATACCCCTTAAGCTTTAAACTCCAGTATTTCTCTTTGTTCTCTGTGGAAATAGAGATATGCAGGCACAGACATTTGACTTCCTGCCCTATCATCATGCACCTTTCCTTGGAGAAGTTAAGTGACTCATTTCAGGTTACACAGCTCATAATGAAAGCAAGGCTTATAATCCAGGTCCGTTTGATTCCAAAGCTTATATCTTTAAGCATTAATCTACATAGAGTAATGATTAAGAATATCAAATCTTAAGCAGCATTACCTAATTAAATCTAGCCACTTACCAGTTTTTGACTGCCTGCATTTCCTGTAATGAAACTGCTATCATACCTGTCTTGTAGAGCTGCTATATGCATTAATACAACAAGCTTGGAACTGTGCCTGGCACATAACTACACTCACTAAATCTTAGCTACTATTAGGGGAAAACTGCACCAGCATTTGGCTGGACAACAGAAGCCAAAGGACAAGAATTTTAAGAAATAAAGGTGAGAAAATGTCAACTATTATGCACAGGTGTTTAAAAGGATATGAAAATTTAAAAATCACACTACTTACTGAGTAGAGTGTCAACAGTAAAGGAGAAAAGATTCACTAGTCAAAGAAACCTGGATCAAAGTCCTCGTTTTTGTGGAATCCTGGGAGGAGGTACAGGTAATTGACTTTCATGCTAAATGCTCAACATACAGCGTAATTTTGTTAATATTATTGCTCTGTCCTCAACCACATCTTTTTGAGGTCTCCACTGTTACTCTCGCCCCTCCATATTTATCCCCAATTTATTCAAGATTCTACTTATCTCCTTTCGTGACACTCTCTATCAGAGATTTCATTCATTCCCCAGTTCCAACATCCACATTGCTATGAGCTGTCCACTCAAGAGACTACTCAAGGCTCCTCAAGCCTACTCAAACCTCAGTAATTTGAGCTTCACCCCCAAGATTATGGCTCAATTTTCCAGATGTAAGTCCAAGCCTTTTACATACTTTTCCAGATAATTTTTATTTACAGCTAGATTTCAGTTTTCAAATCTTTACTAAAATTGTCTGCCTGGATATTCTATGATTACTTTCAAATTTAACAAGTCTAAAACCAAATTCTCCATCATTACCAATTATATTCATTTCAACATTGTATTCGATACAAGTAATAAGAACCTAAATGAGCTTAACACACAATGAGCTGTATTTTTGTTCCTTTTTAAGCATCAAGAATTTCAGAGGTAGATAGTGCTGGCTTTAATTCAGTGGGCCAGTGAGACACTTTTGGTCTTTTTTATGATTTGCAAATGCTAACTATGGTTCTAACCATCATATCCTCTTTCCAGGCAGGAGGAGAAGTAAGGGCAGAAACTGGAGAGGGATGACACATCCATCAGAAAACAAAAAATTTCCCAGAAATCAAAAGAGACTTCCGCTGATGTTTCATTGCCTAGGACTCTGTCACATGAATGCCTCTGTTGCATGACCTCTCTGTCACATGGCAAGGATATCAGGGAGGGGAGATTTCAGCTTTTCGCTTATGGTGACAAAAGAAAGAGGAATGAAATAGAAACTGACCACAGTACCTGCCATGAGATTCACTTTATGAGTCTCTATTTTTATTATGTTTTTGTTAATTGATAAACTGTTTTCCTAGTTAGCCAGTTTTTAAACCTCGTGCCACCCTCATCTGTCATAGCCAATAGGCTTCCGAGGAAGCTTTCAACCCTACAATCCACATGCTCATTTTCAACTCCACTGCCATCCTCCTAATTCAACCCCTTGGTATCTTTGATCTCCTTTCACCCAGTCTGTCTGTACTCGGCCAACACCTCTCGCTCACCGCCAAAAAGTCATCTTACCAAAATGACCCGTAGCCTTATGTGGACTCCCTGTTACCAGGCAAAGCCAGACTGAGCTTTTCTTCAAATCCTTCACTGTCCATCCCTGGGATTGGGCCACTCATGGCTGCACTCCGTGATTCCACTTCTGTGGCATTGTTCATGTCTATTCTCTGCTTCTCTCTTCTCCCTCCTTCTCCAGCCTCTCCCCATAAGACATCTATTGAAGAGTAAGGACAAAGGGTTTTACTAAAGCCACAGTGCTGAAGTGAGAGAACTCATCGTGGGAGCTCAGCATGTTCCAATGCTCAGCCAGCCCATAGAGGACTAGATGAATTTAGGTTTTGTTCTCTCACACTGTCAGGGCAGGAAACAGTTTTAGTCTGTCCTCCAGAAAGACATTAGACACAAGATAGACAAGCCCAGAATACAGAAATGTTCTTTGACTTATTTTTCTTCAGTGAACAATTTAATGGACTCTACTTTCTCCTGCTGAGGAGGTAAGAATTGTAAGCCTTGGTAAATGGGATGTTTTAGCCTGCCTTGGGCCAACAAACAGTGGCTGGATTAGTTCACAAGGTGTTTCCATTGGAATGGAATTAAAAGACTGATTTGAAAGAACAAATATACATTTAACTCTTTCTTTTTCATTCTCTCTCTCTCCCTCTCTCTCTCTCTCTCTCTCTCTCTCTCTCTCTCTCTCTCGGTGTGGGTGGGGGTGTAAATAACCAGCAAAACTGCTATTATTAGAGGAAAACATCAATTTATTGATGTGTCATGTTGGCTAATCACCATAGTATAAGTACTCCAACCATGACCAATTTCAAGATACCAGCATAACATCGCTGAACAAAGAACTGGGAAAAGTTTCAATGATAAGATCTTCCAAGCAGGTATAAGCTAAAGGAAGCATACTGTGACATGATATTTGTTCATTCAATGCTTGTTTATTGGGCACTTACTCTATCTAGGCTGTGGATCAAGATACTGCAGGAAATAAGAGAGCTATGGCCCTTGCCCTTTTGATGTTTACAACCTAATGGGAAGTGTGAAGCTAATTCTTCAAAAATCCAGGCTCCTGTCATTTTTTCTATCTTCAGCCCAATTTACTTTAATATGTGCTGTATGTAATGTATTATTTTATATCTCTTAGCCTGCATTAAGAACACCTTCAGAACAAGACATCCCTTCATTGTGACCTCACCATATCTAGCAGCATTTTATACATAGTAGGGCTTGTACATATTTATTAAAGAAAGAAGTACAAAAATGTTGATTTATTGTTTCTGAAGAGCAGAGGCACAGCAGCTGGGACTAGGGTTAAAATGGAAAGAAAATCCATTGGCAAAACCTATTCCCTTCCAGTTCCTTCCTGTCCCAGGTGAATGATTTCATTATGCAAGTAAAGCTTTGAGTGGCTCCATCCATATTCTCCTCCTCCACTCAGTTCCAAATAAAAATGAGTTACACAGAACCCACCAGCAGTACTTTACAAGTGCTAGCAATCGCTACCGTGCATCCTTAATAGCAGCGTAATCAAAAGTTATGATGCATTTTTCTGTAATCACAAGAAATGATACCCACTTAGTGCTAAGTAAAGCAAATTCCTCTCCACAAAAAGGCAAAAGCATTTCAATTTTCATTTCGAAATGAGTGAGTCAGAATCAATTTGGTAAAGTAGTTAACAGCAACTCTGCACCCCTTCCGAGTTCATAACAGGTACAATTTTCTTTTAACAAACAGCCAAGCAGAGGTCTCTGATGCTGGATTAACATGGTGTGTTCAAACCATCTGACTGTTGTGTATTTAAATTGGGTAATAGAGGCCATCAGAGAAGCACCAATATGAGTCTTAATAAGGAGACCAATTTGTCAGCATCCGGAACATATCTTGAGAAAAAAATACAAACATAAATATGCTGGTAAAAAGTTTTTTCAGGGGGATTTCAACACCACAGCCTCAAAGTATATCCCATGTGCCTTTGTGAGAGCCGTGAGCAGCTGTGCCAAATCCAAGTTACAGAAGGAAGCAAATATCTTTATTTTGTAAAGAGCATCTGTGTATTGTATTTCCTCACTCTCTCCCTCAAAATGAGGATGTCAGCTAAAAAGAGACAAGTGTTAAATTTTAATTGGATTTAGAAGACCAACTTTCTCTCATATCTACACACACACCCACACCCACACACACACAAACATTCCCTCTGCCTTCTGTGGAAACTGTGAAGACAGTTGACAGAATATACTTGTCTAATGTAATTATGTATCCTGAGGAACTGATTTTTACAATAAAAAATTAGTATAACCTTAAATCATCACCATGATAAATCTTTTATAGATCTCCTTTCTTCTCTGTCCTCTCTCCTTTTCTGTCTTTTCTGGGGGGAAACATATTGTAAATGTGTGCTTAATACTTAAATATGCACAAATACTAACCTTTTAATCTAGCATTACGTTTTCAAAAAAGTTGTTAGAACACAATGAAAAACTCACATTCTCTGAAATAATTGGCATTCTTTTAGTTTTTTGTTTTTCTTCTAATTTGTTTAGTCTAAAGTTTAAACAAGGAAACATCAAAACTGCTAAGATAAGGACCCTAATATAAAGCCTTCTTAGGTTTTCCCAAAATGATTGCAGTGACCTAGCAGAAACACATCCACAGTTCTATTTTTAAGAGATACAGTAATGAGAGCAGACTGGACACACGCAATTATTAAAACATAAACTGCTAGAAATATAATCAATTCAATATTGCAATGTCCTACTTTTTGTTTTTCAGGCTAAAAATAAGTGATTCCCAAATTTCCACTGAAGCTGCTGTTGGAATCAATATGATGGGGTTCTAAGCCTAAGATTCAATTATTATGATGCAGGTGAATGCTGTATATTGATCCAGCTGATGTGAAATGAAAGTCAATATGAGCACCTGTAGCCAAAACACACCAGAAGGAAAAATAAGCAGGATCTGACTTTTATTCGTGTGTGTGGATTTTGCTTTCCTCTCTGCATTCCCAGCCCCAGGGATCCAGTCTATCCTTGGGAGAATGGGCTTTGTTTCATGCAGCAGAGGGGTTGCTGTGCCATTTTCTTAAGTATGGAGCATGGTTTATATTCATAGATCACAGGTTTGAAAATACAGTAAAATTTGCGGAAGCTACTTGTGAATAAAAATGTATAATTTCTTCTTTTATACTGTTCCAAGGTAAAAAGTAACCAGGGTTCATTTTTTAAGTAAAAGAAAGACTTCTGGGGTGAAGCTGAGTAAAAAATAATTTTTAAAATGACAAATATTTGGGGGGAAAATGTATAAACATAATAATTCTTATATACAGAGATAAACCTAAGGAGGTTGATAAGGGTATAATGCCAAAATATTAACAGTGATAGGTTATCTCCCATTAATAAGATTATAGAGATGTTTATCCTTGGTATGGTTATGGCCTATATTTCCGAGTTTTCTGCAATTATATGTATTGCTGGTAAAATAAAACTAATAACTGCAATGCTTTTATGAAAAAAATGAAAACCAATGTGCAATTATCCAGGAATAATTTTAATAGCAGTGAAGGAACCAACACGTGGACGAGCCTGAGATGACCCAAAGGTTGGAGCGCCATGGACTTATTGAAATATAAGAACATGTGGATCGAGGGACAGCATCTGAAGAAACTGTCTGATGGACAAGGGTTCCAGAAATGCTATCACTGGGGGTGGGGGAATGGAGCGACAGCAGCGGCCTTGGACACAGGGGCAAAGTTTAAGCCACTAAAGATTCAGTATGTTTTCACCTCATCTTCTCTGAAGCTGCTACAGGTTATCAATCAGACCAGCCTTGCCCATGGACCTGCAAAGAGGCTCTGTGATCCAGCTTGCCAGAGCTCATTCCAAGGCTGGGTTAGAACCTCACGAAGGAGCAGATGCCTTGTTCTAGTCACCCAGTACCATGATCTAGTGATGCACAAGGTTGTTCTTGCTGCGAACTGGTTCTCTTCTAAGATTGGGTATTTTAAAAACTCAGCGATGGTTTTCTATCAACAGTCACGGTATTAAAATCCTGAATGCACTCATGAGAATATTTTCATGAATATGTCCCAATACTCTGTCCTTTCCTCTCCCAAGTTCACAGTTGGGCAATTGAGCACAGTAGTTGAACAGTCTCAAGGGACAAATATGCAGATTGTTAAACACAATTGAAATAAGGGCACAATCTTGAAACAGTAATTCTGTTATTTCATACTAAGAATATTCTCTTTTTCCTATGAACTGAGGAATGGTCTTAAAGAAAGAACAGATATGTACATTGAATATAGAGAAAATTATGACTAAGACATGCAACCGATTTAGCTTATTTAACCATTTGGCAAGTACTGTTTGCATGAATGCCTGAGGTAGATGCACCTCAGCTTGCTTTCAAAACAGGATTCACAGAGGTTATCACATCAGTTTAGTTGGTGATTAATGCTCATTTCTAAATAGATTACAGCCACCTACCTCCTTCACTAACTTCCTATATATTTGCTCATCTATGGTCATAGCTTCTCTGGATAGGCCCAAAGGAAAAAGGAGTATGAAACAGGAGGGGAAATGGGAGGCAATATTTACTGATTATCTTTTAGTAACCCACAGTCAATTTAATTCACAATTGATTCTTCTTCAACATGTCATGCCATCAGATTTTAGCCAGGCCTGGCTCTCAAGAAGATAGGGAAGATGTTTTCAAGATCCTGGCCCTGTAACTTTGGTCGGTCGTCTATAGAAATCAGGGTACAAATTGCTCAAGAATCATCAGGCTGTTCACCAAGGGAGGGGAATCTGGAGCTGGGAAGTAAAAATTGAGAAAGACAGTGAAGAAGGAAGAGTTTTATCAGATTTCTAAGTCAAAACCTTCATCATGAATTACAACTCAGTGAAGTTTGGAATCAGAAATCCCAAGTAGAGCTTTGGACATCATGTTACTTAGCTTTCCATCAGTGCAACAAAAAAATAGCTGAAAAAATCAACTTCAGGGAAGAAAGGTTTGTTTTGGCCCACGGTTTCAGAGGTTCGAGTCCATGGTCCATTGGCCCGATGGCTTTTAATACTATTGTGAGTCAGTCCATTAAAGTGGAAGTACATGGTAGAAGAAAGCTGCTCAACTCATGGCAACCAAGAAACAGAGAAAGAAAGACAGGAAGGGTAGGAGACAAAAACATAACCATTAAGGGCATGCCCCCAGTGACCTACTTCTTCCAACTAGGCTCCACCTCCTCAAGTTTCCACCACTCCCAATAGCTCATTAATCTATGAATCTGTAAATGAGTTTACCCATTCATGAGGATAGAACCTTAATGATCCAAGCATCTATAAATGGCTCCACCTCTGAACACTGACACATGGGGACCAAGCCTTTAACACGTGAACTTTTGGAAGATATGTAAGATCCAAATCAAAATAGACATGGACAGAAATAAGATGAGAGAGGATGAAAGAGATATGGGAGGTGCTCTATTCAAGTGGCAAATGATTCCTTCTTATCTCTTTTTACTAAATCTATCCCTGTGAATACTTTTTAAATATATATCTTTGAATAAAATTCAAAAGGGACAGCAGATTTTGAAATGCAGGATAGGGACATATTAGAATCAGAATCATAGAATTTTATAGCTTGGAGGAAACACTGAGATTGCCTAGGCAAGTCTTCACAGCATGTTCTGGGGAATTCTCCAGGCCTTACTGGCAGGGGAAGTAGGGAAGGACCAATGACAGGCTTGCATGGTAGAGGGGAAAGGGTATAACCTTACCCTCTCAGAGGCTAATCTTACTCCCTTTTGTACATTGGAATTCTATATAAAATTTGTTTCAGAGAAAAAAAAAAAAGTGGATCCTATTATCTTAAAAAGTGGATCCTATTATGTTAAAAAGTAATGAAGTCCATACCATTGGTTCAAATGGGGGATGTTCCTAAGGACCTGTAAGTTGGTGACAGTGACTTCAGCCCTCTGACTCCAGGACCCTCACTGCCATGCCAGGCTGCCTCTCATTATGCAGCCTAATTCCCTGTGAGATGGTTTAATTAAAATTGTGGCCATTTTGGTTTTAATCTTGAGACTAATTATTTTATGTTAAATATCTTGGTAGCTAATAAAATGAATTAAATATATAAATACAACATTAAGTTTAAATAATATTTTAAACAGTGTTTGGATCCTTTATCTTTCTGCCTGCACAGACTTTAATATTTTAATTTCTCACTGCCTCTGCAGATAAAGTTACATGCCATTTCTAAGCATAAATGCCTAATAACTTCTTTCTTCGGGTCAGGATATTATTTTGCATGAGGAAAAATTGTTCTCCAAAACCAACCAAGTATAATTACCAAAAGGTTTTCAGTCATCTACAAGTTATATAGAAATGATAAATAGTAAATGACAATGGAGATCTAATCCTTTCCCAAACAGCTCTGGTGGTGCCATAAACCTCCAGAAAAAAAAGCCTAAAACCATGGGAGCCCAAAACTACATTTACCACCTCTGGTTTTATGCTTTTAATCACAGATACAAAGGATTAAGATTTGAAGCTACAAGGCACAAAGGGTCCTAGTACTCCTCTAGCCTAGTAATATTGCCCTCTTTAGGATATAAATACCAAACATGTACTGTATGTTTACTTACGTTCATTATTGTTCTGCATTTCCATTTATGATCTCATTGCATCCTTCCAAGGGCACGACGCGGTGGCTATGAACTATCACTCTCACCATTTTAAAGAAGAAGAAACGAAGGCATAAAGATTAATTTGCCCAAAATCATGCAGGATTCAACCCTAGCAGCCTGACTCCAGCATCCAGAGAGTAGAGGACCCCTGGAAAGGCAATGCAGATGGAGCTTAGTGGAGTGACTCAGGGGTCAGATCTAAGGAAACAAAAGCCATAAGAGTAAGGATTGGGTTAGGACTGACACAAAAATGAAAGAACCTGGGACTCTCCTTTAGAGAACATTTAACTTTTCACAAGGAACCAGGAAGGAGAAAGTGGGGGGAAGAAAATGGAGGGTGAGAGTTGGTAGCCTGTGTTAAGATGCTACAATCTTTCCATCCATGCTCTAACGACTTGATGGAGTCCAAGTAAACAGAGTAAAAGGTGTAGGCAGGAAGGAACAATTTAGATTATACTGGAATCCGGAAAGCTTGGGATACAGAAGAGACACAGGCACTGAGGAACTGATAGAGCAGTGGTGAGAGAGGTCAAGGGAGGTGAACAGTGAAACTGGTCCAGGTGCAGTGGGCCAGGAGATGGGCAGAAATTGAGACCTGTGGACCACCACCCTGGCTGCAGGTGAGCGGTCCATCTAGCACAGTGTTTTACTCACCCTGGTAACAGATACTTTGTAATTATGAATTGAATTAGATTGAGCTGAATGGCAACTCCCTTGCTGGAAGTTTCAGGCTTAAGGTAGAGATATTGGTAAGTGGATTTTTCCCCACCTCTAAACAAAGACTGCGTTTTGGACAGAGACTGTAACACTATCAGGAAGGGTACAGCTTTGAAGCAGATGTGACACCTTCCCTTATCATTCTCTCCAAACAAAATCATCTTCCTACAAAAGAAAGAGGGGCATGGATGTTGCAGACAGAGGGTTCCCCACTCTTTCGATGTGGAAGGGAAGGTCTTCTCAACATAGAAGCTAGTAGAGAGGGGAAACCCTAAAAGCCCCTTAAGCTAAAATCATCATCTCCTGTGTTTTGCTTATTCCTTTCTCTGCCTATGTGCATCTGTTTCCATTTGAAACAAATGAAAACCTCCCTTTTCTCTGTTGACTTCAAAGCCAGAGATCTGGGCTCAGCTCATTGTCATAGCTGCTATCATTAATAATACTTACCACCATGATTACAATGCCATCGACTCAGAGTGCTGTGAAGAGAGAAGCACAGGCAGCAGACAATAGGAATCAGATCCCATGGGATGCACTCTTAGCCTGGAATGGGGTTTCCGGCAGACCCTGGGAGGTGGCAACTGAGCTTCAGCCCACTTTGGGAGGATTGGAACAGCCAAATGGGTAAGGTCCTTGCCATTACCAGTCGGCTGCTACTCTGAGAAATATTTCCGGTCCATTGTCATTCTCTCCAGTGTGACTGCAATGTCAGGCCCATCCATCTCCTTCCCTCTTTGCTTTCTCTTATCGCCCTGCCTGAATCTAAGTGACAAACAATGGTCTTCACCAGTTTCAACAATACACAGATTTGTAAGGATTGAACTGACCCAACACACCATACAAATTAGCCCAGACCCTAGCTGCCTCAAGAAAGAAGAAAAAAGAGTCAGACAGAGGACTTGAATGAAAAATAATCAATGCTGCCTTTCCTTTCTTAATCTTTCTTGTGGTCCATGGAAACTGGACAGGGAGAAAGAGAAGATTTCTGGTGGCAGAGACCTGCCTCCATCCATATGGGCCCTGCTTAAAACACTAGGGATGGAGCCAAGTTAAACTTAGCTTAGGGTGGAAGAAATGACAACAGCATTGGAAATGTTTAAAGCTTATAAAAATAGGCATAGAACTATAGTTGGTCTCCCCTCCCCAGGCTTGGCATATATTTGGCACTCAAATATTTGTGGAATGAATAAAGATTATGTGCAAAATTGTACTGGAACACAATGTTTTCTGTATTTGCCTGGATATCTATGTTCTCTGGCTGTCTACATAGTTCTCTCTTTTCCACACACCTTGGTACCTCAAGCTTCTGTTTCAGTGAGCTGCCTCGTGCACCCCAAAGCTACCACACATCGGCTCAAGCTGTGCCTCACTCAATGCATTGTG
Source organism: Heterocephalus glaber (assembly GCF_000247695.1). Next base: position 1,932,450 of record NW_004624826.1, on the reverse strand, counting down.
ACCATCTGAAAATCTTGACTCATTTTTGCAAAACTTACCCTGATAACATCAAGTCTAGGAAGACTTTTCTGCTTTCCTGATGGGAGTTTTCTTATCTTCTGGCCTGGTCTTGTCCATGCTGCTGTCAGACTCAATACAAAATACTGTCAAGTATTTGTTGACATTTCAGTTGTCTCTACAAACAACACTGGATTCTATGCCAGGGAGAACTGAGATGTCATTGATTAGCACAGTGACAGGCACATAATCTGTTTTCAATATATGTTTGATGAATGAATGATTTATCTACAACTGACTCAAATCACAAGGAAAAGGTTTTCTATGACCTAAAGTATTCTCAAACCACACCAGTCTTACAAATATATCACCAGGAGGGCAAGAAACAATTGCATGTAGACAATAAAACCATTTTCATCACAAAGCCATTTTCATCCTACTCCCCCCACCACCACCACCAAAAAAAAAAAGGCACAAGAACTACTCATGATGAAATATTCACAGCAATTCAGACTAAAGGGCAGGGAGGAAAACCTATTGATTCAAGGTTTTGTAACACAGGATGCACCCATTTCCCAGAGCAGTACACCTCCCACTGCTTCCCACTGGGACTCTGACTGAATTCTGGAAGGCTATTTGGCATAAAAATTATTTCACTGAACCATGACTCCCTGAAATGGCTTTGAAATCATTGCAGCATCTACAACAAAAACAACATTTGTCTACTTTGTACTCAAGGCTCTTGTTATTAGTATCTGTGCTATATAAACTCCATCCAGACTTCGGCGCTGGCCCTAAAAATGAATAAGCATTGTCTTTAAAGACAGTGAGAATGAATCTCACTTTTGCCTTGAATTCTCAGAAGCTCAAAAATTAAACTGAGGGTTCAGTTATATTAATATCTCATTCCAAATTACTGATTTTATTAACATTTTCCTGTTTCTATATGTTTTCTGACAACTTAATATATATATGTGTGTGTGATTTTTTTTATTATTTTAAACTGTTAAAGTCCTTGAAAGATACAGACAGATTATAAGTATTACGTTAGTTTAAAAAAAAAGAAAGAAGAGCAACTGGGCAAGAATAAGGTCAGGAAAGGGTCTCTGTTAGGCTAAATCTATTGGTTTGAACAATCTAGAACTACCAATAGTCTATCATTTTTGATCTTCAAAAATGGCAATGTTTTTCAGCCTAACTCCTGATTCCTATAGATCCAGGTCAAAACTTTTGGGATTTCCAGTACTTCCTGGTTCCAATGTTATGGACTAATTTTCACTCTGCCACAGTAACTTTCAAACTCATCTACATATTGAAATCATCTTTGGAGCTTTTTAAACCTAGTTTCCTAACCCTCACCATATCCTCTAGAAAATTAAGTCAATATCTTACGAATAAATCTCTTAGAATGGGACACAGACATCAGAATTTTTTAAAGTTCTCCAGATAACTCTACTATATAGCTGAAGTTGAGAACCAGTGTTTTACAGGAATTACCCTTTAATGTTTTAAATGCTCTTCCACCTGAAGTTCTCGAAGTAGAACCTGCTGAGATCCACCAAGATTATCTAATAATCATTAGGACTCTAGAGGCACCCTTTGTTTGTTTGTTTGTTTTGTTTTGTTTTTTAAAGGCACCCTTTGTATCCAGCTGACCTTAGAAACCAAGAGACTAGCTAAAATCCTCAAGCCCTGTCATGTCTGGTCTTCGATCCTATTGCCCCAAGGTTATCTAGGGGTAAATAAAGAATCTCCTATCCTATCTCCACCCCTGAGATATTATCAGAGAGTGTCTTTCCCTTTTCTTTACTGGATAGGCACAAAAATAGTCTACTACACGATCTCCAAAGCCCTTAACTCCACCTCTAGGTAGGAAACATTATGTGCCCATAAAGATTCTTCTTGAAAATGCCTGTTTTCTAAAACAGAAAGGTCAGAAAGAAACCTGTTTTCCTCCTAGGTTCTCTAGCTCGGCTTTTATGAAGATTGCTCAGTCCACAAAATTTGCTATAAACAGGCATCTGCTTCAATGAAAGATGTTCAGCCACAGCTTGCCCTGGCTTCAGAGACCTGAACATCATCCACCGTGGCTCGACACCCTTCAGAGCCAGTGATGTAAACCAGACACTGAGCATTTTGGGCCCAGGCTGACATCATCCTCTTGTCCGAGGCTTTGCCAGCTCCTGTGATTGGCTGCTGCTGTGTGTGCCCAAGTGAAAGGTGGACACTTAGCACATTTATTACATACGGGCCTTATTAGATAACCGGGCTCCGTGGTGATAAATTGGTTGTGTGCTTCATTTGGGCTCTCAATGCTCTGCAGGTTTTTCTAATTTAGTTTTGCCATGGCTCAGCCAAGATGGGATTGAGAGAAAGAAGAAAAAAGAAAGGGGTGGGGGCGAGAAAGAAAAAATAAAGCTTGTGTTGTATATCAAATCCTTGCTGTGCCACTTCCTGCCTCTGAAATGAAGGGCCTTTTAAGCTGCCATCCTCAACAGCCTCCACAGAGCTGTCTTCCTCTGAGAGATTTGCTTTTCTTAAAGTGCCCCAGCTCTTTCATGATGACTCTTCCTTCATTATGAATAGCTGTTGCTTTGGTCCAAAGCTGTCACTTTTTTTTATCCTGCCTTTTAACTTTGGATTTAAATGTGCACATGTGTGCGCTCTCTCTCTCTCTCTCTCCCTCTCTCTCTCACACTCAAACACACACACACACACACACACAGACATACACACCTCCTCAGCACCACCAATGAGCACAGATGAGAGGGAAAAGGGATGAAAGTTGAAGACAGAAGGTGGGAGAGGGTTGGTCGCCATGTCCTGTTTGAATTGCTCCATACCTGCAGCCCTTGGAGAGGCTTCAGATCTCTTCCCCCTCCAAGCAAGAACCAGGGCATTGAAGGCTGCTTTGAAACATGGCAGGTTCTGAGTGCATTTGTGCATGCTTGTGCAATGAAACACGAAAATCTATTTCCCTATCAGAGTGACTGATGTTTCTTTCCTCCTTAATGCAGGCTTTGATCTTTTCCCGACTGAATTTTCTGCTTCCCTCCAGCTTGTCTCATCAGTAGATGAGCCTCCATCAAAGGACAGAGAAATTGGTCCAGGCCTGGCTTAGCCTATTAGGGCCACTGTCCACATCCCAATGGCCACACCTGGGAAGCAGATCCTGGCTCTGTGGCCTTGAAGGAGGAGACGCTACGATGTCTTCTGCCTCCTAAATTGAGCAAACTTGGAGACTGAGGAGAGGTTTACCCACTTCTTCTATCTTTCTAGCATCAGTGGGGAAATTCAGTGTGGAGAATGTTTTACTATGCCCCTCATTGCATCCCATATCATCCCCATTGGCTTCAGCTCAAACTACGGTTTAAGTAAAGGGGAGATTTTATAAAGCATAAGAACTGTGTAGTGGATAAGCTCTGGACTTTGGTGACCCCTCGATAGTGTAGTCCTATCTTCACTCTTGATTTATATGAGATGTGATCCAATGCTACAATGAATTTTTTTTAATTTACATTAAAAGACACATTGCCATTAAAGTCCCTCAATCTTCCCCTTAGAACACACTTATTCCATTGTTCTATCCTCATGAGTGTCTTTAGTTACACTGTCATGGCTGCCTGGATGTCCTGAATTAATTCAAAATGTTTACCTTTTGTGGTCATTTTGACTTTGGAAAAGACCCAGAGGTCACACAATGACAGATCCCATGAATAAGGTTTATGAGAACACACTGCAATGTTTTAAAAAGTCTACCTTTCCATCAGACTGAGCTTGGCAGTAGCATTCATTGCATGTTTGATCACACCTCGTAAAGACACAATAAAGAAGTTGCATAACTACTTCAGAAACTGGGTGTGGTGACACAGGCCTGTAGTCCTAGCACTTGGGATCCTGAGCAGAAGGATTGCTGAGTTTGAAGCCAGCCTGGGCTACACAGTGAGTTCAAGGCCAGCCTGAACTACACAGCGAGACCCTGTCTCAAAACACACAAAAAAGGAACTGCTTCAGAAAGTGACAAGAATGAGAGGATAAGTGTATTTGAAGCAAGAGTATTTCAAAGAAGATTAATGATAATGTCTTTTGCTGTAATTTTTTTTTAATTGAAGCATTCACTGTATATTTTGATCACACCATATATGTATGTAATTTATTTTAATTTTGCCAAATTTCCACCTCATCAATAAAATGGATCCAAAGACTGTTTATCTCACAGGATTGTTTTCTCTTGTACATACAGTTCTCAGAACACAACCTGGTTCATAAGCGTTCAGTGATTATTAGACATCATCATTGTAACTATTTCTCAGGCATTTTTAAAGCATCCAAGTGCTTTCCACCCTCTTTGGCATCCACAATTCCCTTTTTTAGACAAGAGACCCTGGGTTCTAGGTCAACAAGGGCAGGGCTGTTAGTGAAGTACAGAGAGGCTGAGGACAAAGCCACAGCTCCCTGCAGGTCAGGGGACCCACAGATCCAGATACACAGCTTCTGTTACTCAAGTCTCTCCATTTTAGGCTGAACACTTTGCTCTCATTCTACTGTTTGTAAATGTGAGATATATTTCCAATTAATATGTATGTTTATACAACAGCATGTTTTCCCCTCAAAAAAAAAAAAGTCCTAGTACATGTATATTGGAGGTACAGCCTGTATTTGATGGCTTCCTTGGTATCCAGAAGACAGTGTATTTCAAAAGAGATTAGAGCCTTTTCAGCTGTGCCCTTTGTACCAAGTACTACCCTGGTCTAGAAGAGCCAAGAGGAGCACCTGGTCATTTGCTGTGTGAACCTTGATATTTGAGTGTCATTCTGCAAGGAAAAACCTGTGTGTCTGGAGGTGAGGGTCCTGCTGCCTTTTGCAAACCTCCCTATAACCTCAGGACATCATAAGCATTTCCCATTTACATCTATACACATTGTTTGACTCTGACCATAACCCTAAATCACAGCACGGTGATGACTCCACCAAGATCTAATCTTCTTCCAGAAAGTGAACCCCATACACAAATGCCTGTGCTGTGAGTGTCAGGGTTTCACCCTTCCTATATGTTCCTCCTTTGGTATTTTGAAGCTGGTTTCCTCTACCACTGACATTTACTGAGTACTGACTACAGGCTAGGTACTATTAAGAGATGGAGATACAAAGATGAGCATGCCCTTGAGGAGTTTACAGGCTGACAGAGGATGAAGAAGGAGAAAAGGTGTGTTTCTTGATTGCATTCTAGAGCCACAGGCTTTTCCCTTAACCTCACAATTCTCCAGGTTGGCTTTTCTTATTCCCAATTTACAAGTTGGGGACTGAGACTGTTAGTGGTTAAAAGACTTCATCAAGGCCAAGTTAAAACTTTCATTGGTATAGGTAATATTTAAACCCTACTTAATACTGCAAACTGTCCTCCACCCCAGCATTTCTTATCCTCTTAGTTTGCTCTGCTTTTTGTGTTTCTGTGCTTGTTGGTTTGTTTCCCCCATAGTTCCTATCACTTGCTAACATGCTACATTATTTATTTATTATTTTAGTGGGTCCTCAAAAAATTTTTACTTCAATCCACAGGAAAATGCCACAATAATTCTGTCTTGTTCACTGATTGCAAATAGTGGATGTTTAAGAAATAAGTGCTCAGTGAATGAGTTAATGGGTAAGTCTGAAGGCTTAACTCTTCTGTTCTATACTAGAATTCTGGTTAAATCTGTACCTAGTATTGAACATTCTAAGTGAAATACTATGGAAGCTCAAAGAAAGAGTTAAAAATATTGATGATACCTGGGTGCAGAAAAAGTATTATTAAAGCAGAGATTATCAAACTAAGGCCTACTGATGATCTGTTTCAGAATTATACCAGGACATGCTAAAAATGAGGTCTCTGCATCCCACCCATGATATGCTACATTAAATGTTATGAGCTTCAGAATGTGAATTATAATGCCTTTGCCAGCTATTGGTATGTACCCCGAAGTGTGCAAATCATTGAAGGGTCGCAGACAGATGAGATTTTGGAACATAGTAGAGGAAGGGGAATAGTAATATTGAATGTTTTTATAGGTAAAGAATTGAGAACCAAATACATTCAGTCACTTGTCCCAAATTACAAAGACAGTGAGTCAGAATTTGGTGTCAAGCCTTTTCCTGTTATATTTTATTGACTTTTGGAATCATCTTTTATCTCTTTGTAACCCTACACTAAAGTACTTAATCAATAGATACTGAATAAATATTTATTGAACAAGCTGATGCATTACACTGTGGAATTAGGTTGAGTAATTGCTCTAACCCTCATAGGTCTTGGCAGTGGAGACTCCTCATTTATATGAACCTTCTTGCCAAACCCTCGGATCCCAGACTTTAAAACCCAGGGTCTTGAGTAGGCCAAAACAGACAGACTGTAAGCTGTCTGCTTATGGCAGCATTTCTCTAGTCTGGCCTGTGCAGAGTTATCAGTGGGGTAGGAGCTGCACAAGGATGGGAAAAAGACAGGGAGAAGTGGGGTGAGAGCTAAGCATTTAAGTCTGGCTAGGTACTTCGCTGTTCTCAACCTTCTCAAGGTCTCTCTCTCTCCCTCCCTCCCTCCCTCCCTGTTTCCATAGAGCAGCACCCTCAAAGTAAATTTGGCTTTCTGCCAAGTCCCTGCATATTGTCTTCACCTCTACAAGTTCATTGCTCAACAAAGGGCTTAATATGAACAACAACAAAACAAGAGAATTGTTGTTCAGTTTTCTTTTTATCACAAGTTGGGTGTGTGTGATAGAGACAGAGGGAGAGAGAGAGAGAGTGAGAGAGAGAGATTCTGACAACATCCCATGTCCCGTCACATCCCATTTTTACAGTATAGCTGTTGGGTGTGTGATCCACAGCCAGAAATAAAACAGGACTGGAAGAGTCAGCCATCTGTCTGGAAGCATACACAGTCCCAGATGGCACTTCCTTTCTGGCTTTCTGGTAACAATCTCCTCCGTCTAACGAAATGAGGCAGAAATTGCCCAGAGGGTTAGTGGGGGTGATAAACCCCATCTTTCCAGTTCTGGCATTAAAATTTGAGATCACTCAGCAATACTCAATTTATTTATAAATATTATCTTGCTTTTGCTATTGTCAAGCATCTGAACTGTTTGTTTATATTTTCAAAATGTGTGTGGTTATGTGTGTGGTTATGTGTGTGTGTGTGTGTGTGTGTGTGTGTGTGTGTGCATCTACACAGGTAAATATTTCAAAGGCAGGAAACAGTTCCTCCCCTTCTCTTGCACCCAGTCCTAGGCCACTTGAAAGGCAATATGCTTTCTGTGCCCTGAACACAGTAGGAATAAATACTACCCTCCTGAGTAGCTGGCTTACCAACAGTTCAAGCTCATGGCTGGAGAAGAGAATGGATTCCTCATAAACCTTGGTAATCACATTCTGCCTTTGCATCTCCACCAGTTTCCCGGAGGCCATTCTTCAGAGATCAATTCTACATGGACCTAAGTACATACAATTTTTAACTTAGAAACTAGGGGTGGCAAGGGCAAGAGGACATCAATATAATGTTACATAAAGATGCCTAGGTTGGCCTTCAGAAGACTGTCATAACTCTACCACTAAATAGTAATGAGGGCAAGGATAATATTTAACCTTCAGGAACCTGAGATTTCTCATTTTGCATAAAAAGTTCTGAGTTGTTGGCCATAATGAGTTTTATCAGAGTCAAATGAAGGGCTGGTGTATTGGTCAGCTTTCCCTGGAACACAATACCTGACACATATAAGTTAAAGAAGGAAAGCCTTATATATGCTTACAGTTTCAGAGGGTTCAGTGTATGGTCAGCTGGCTCCAAGGCAGAAGCATCACAGAAAAGAGTAGCACAGAGCAACCCTGCTCACTTCATGGTGGCAGGGAAGCAGGACACAGGGGAAGAACGCCTGAGATGAAGGTGTCAGGAACCAAATATAGTCCCCAAGGTCACACTTATGACCCACACAGACATACCCAGACAAAATGTGCTTTACGAATCTGCTGGAGTTTCTCATGCCAATTAAATTGACAATCAAAATTAGCTGTCACAGCTGGTTAGATCATAGGTTGGTGGGCCCACCTCAGATGTTCTGATTCAAATGTCAAACCAAACAATTTTCACCCTAACAAGTTACAATAATGGCATAGGTCTAGGAACTCCACTCTGAGAACCTCTGGACTGGAATATGCTACACATAACAAGACAAATGTTTGTTTACATGAATAAATACAAAAGTAAAATTGCAAAGTAACTCAAGACATAGATAATGTTTGACATGCCCTATAAGACAAACTTCCTATATGACCACTTCCATCTTTGAATTTTAGTCAATGATTACTGACTACAAAAGAGAATTTACAATGGACCATTAACATACAAAAGACAAGACGTTTGTATTCCTTCATAGCAAAAGCTTCTTCAGTATATAAAAACATAACCAGCTGAAAATACAACCCAAAAATCTACATGAGAAAATAACACTAATGATTGGAATAACTATCTTCTTACTGGCTATTTAACCCTGAGAAGGTAAAATCTAAGTAAACAAAGCTATAAATAGGTGGATAGATAATAGATGGATAAATAGAATCCATGTTTATTAACTTTTGTATGAGGAGGAAAATAAACTTTCCTGAAGTTGCAAAAAAACACTGGTAAGTAACAGAAAAGCAAGAATCTTCAGCTTTATCCTTTCATTAATGACTTTTTTATGATTATAGGGCCAAACTTACCCATCCTTTAAATGTTAAATAAATGAAATGGTTTTACTTCTAAATGTAGGCTAATGTTGTTTATCCAGGTTAGAAATGAATTAATCAAGATTTGCCTTTTTTTTTACTAAAGTTACCTACAATAAGGTAAATTAAAAGTTGAGCTACCTTCACTGGAAGAAAGATAGCCCCTTTAATAATTACTGCTGGAAAAACTGGCTTTCCACATGCCCAAGATTGAAACTAGACCTATATCTTTCACCATGCACTAACCTAAAATCAAAATGGATCAAAGATCTAAATAATGAATCAGAAACACTAAACCTGCTGAAAGAGAAAATAGGTAGAATGATTGAGGACATAAGAGTAGGTAAAGACTTCATAAACAAAACCCAGACCCCAAGGGAAATACTACAAAGAATCAACAACTGGGATCTCATCTTATTAGAAAACTTTAGCACAGCAAGAAAAACCACCAACAGAGTGAAGAGACAACCCACCGGGTGGGAAAAGATTTTTATCAGCTATTCAGATAAAGGACTATTATTTAGAATATATAAAGAATTTTTAAAAATCAGACCCCTACAAATTTAAAGATCCAATCCAAAAATGGGCATCTCAAATAAAAAGACACTTCTCAGATAAAAAATTAGAAATGGCAAATAAATATATGAAAAAAATGTTCGGGCTTCCGGCCAAAGTACCACCCCCTACCCCAACACATAGGAGGTGAGCCGCGAGGGTGCCAGGAACCCACCCCACCCCCCTCACCCCCATCAAAATGAGAAGACACATAAACAAGTCCCAAAGCCAGACTTCCAGATCACTGAAAACAACTCCAAAGGAAAAGAAGATGAAACACTGATACGCAACCACCTGGACTCCCTGAAATGGCAACAAAAGAGGATCTGGAAAAAATAAAATCAGAAATAATTTCTCAGATAACAGCAGAGATTGTGCCCATAGTGCAGGACATGATTAATAAATCTAGAGAAGACACAGATAAAAAAAATAGACGAACTGAGGAACATGATGGAATCCCAACATAGGAAACAAATGGAATCCATAAAACAGATACAAACAGATTTACAGGAGATTAAAAACTCCATTGAAAGCTTACACAGCAGAATGCGCCAATGTGAGGACAGAATTTCAGACATAGAAGATAAGATTGCAATTAGTGACCAGGAAAAATAATTTCTTTAAAATAGTAAGGGACCATGAGAAATCAATCCAGCAGCTTCTAGCTGATGCAAAGAAGAATAACATAAGACTGATAAGTCAATGAAGAAACAGGAGAGAGTGCAGATGACAGAAAAAAACTATTCACAGAAGTGATGGCAGAAAACTTCCCAAGCGGGGGAAAAGAACTTGACATACAGAGAAGTGAGGCATCTAGGATTCCAACTAGCCTTGATCAAAAAAAATCATATGAGAAAAGAAAAAAATGGAAACAACATCTATGTAAATAGGGAAGGGTGGAGGGAGTGAAGGGCACAGAGGTAATGGGGAAAAAATAAGAACCAAGATACATCATGTACAGGTACAAGCACCCAATGATAAATGTAAACATATTGT
>NW_004624826.1:1906645-1920385 GCF_000247695.1 Heterocephalus glaber | reverse complement strand
CTTCTATTATCTTTATCCAGTTTTAGGATTAGCACAATGTTGATTTCCTAAAATGAGGAGAGAAGTGTTCCTTCTTTTTTCTGCTTTAAATGTTTGATATAATTCATCAGTTAAAATGTATATGAGCCTGTCTTCATCATATAGGTAGGTTATCAAGCTAGGGAAATACTTTCTTTACTAGGTGCTATTCAAATTTTATATTTCCTCCAGAGTCAGTTTCATTAATCTGTCCTCCGAGTTACTTCTTAGGAGTTGTCAAATTTATTTCAAGAAAGATTTTTGTAATATGCTTTCTATATCCTTTTAACTTCTGTAAAATCTATGGTAATGTAGTCTAAATCTTGATATGGTAATTTTAAAAATTTATAATTGATATTGAGTAATAGGAAGAAAAGGTCTAAAGGAGTAGCAGAAGTGAGAAGCATAGGGGAAAGGAAAGAAGGGAAAAGAAAAATTATGAGAAAAGAAAAAAAATTGAAACAAAGTCTTTGCAAATAGGGAAAGGTGGAGGGGGTGAAGGGAGGGCAGGGGAAGGGGAAAAAAAAATAAGAACCAAGATACAGCATGTAAAGATACAAGATCCCAATGATGAATGTAACTATATTTTATACCTAAAATGTATCAATAAACTTAATGGGAAAAAAATGTTCAACATCACTGGTTATTTAAGAGATGCAAATTAAAACAATGTTGAGATTCCATCTCACCCCATAAAGAATGGCTGCTATCAACAAATCAACCAATAACAAATTCTAGTGGGGATGTGGGGGGAAAGGACCCCTTCTCCACTGTTGGTGGGAGTGTAGACTGGTGCAACCATTGTGGAAATCAGTGTGGAGATTTCTCAAAAAACTAAAACTGGAGGTTCCATTTGACCTAGCTATACCTCTTCTTGGTATCATCCCCCCAAAATTAAAAGCATCATACCACAACAATATATGCACGCTCATGTTTATTAGCAGCATAGTTTGTAATAGCTAAATCTTAGAAACAGTCCAAATGCCCATCAACTGATGATTGAATAAGGAAGATGTGGGGTTTTTTACACAATGCAGTACTAGTCTACCATAAAGAAGCATGAGCTTCAGACATTTATAGCCAAATGGATGGACCTTGAGACCATAACCTTAAATTAAATAAATCAGACATCCATGTTTAAATACTGCATTTTTTCTCTGGTTTAAGAAACTGAATGTGGAAATAGGACTGAGATGTATAATGAATGTTGGTAAATGGGAAGAAAGTGTTCAAATGGGTAGGGGAACAAGGAAGGAGGGAGAGAGAGAAAGGAAGGAAGAGACAAGAAAAAAAGTGAAAATAGAAAAAAAATGGAAAGCTTTTGTACATAAGGAGGGGACTTGAGGGGGGAATGGAATAAAATACAATAAAATGCATTTTAAAATTTTAAAAATAAAAATATAGAAAAAAAGCAAAATCCAAAATAATAAAAATTTAAAAATTAAAAATAAAAGTTCAGCTAAGGTATTATCTGAAATAGACATCCCTGAATTTCAAATTAGGTTATGATACTGTAAGTCAACTATTTGTGATTTCACACTTTTCAATCTTACTATTTAAACCCTTCCAGTGAACAAGTAACAAGGAACTTTCCTCAAAATTTTAACTAACAAGTAAAATTTTTATCTACAACAAGATGTTTTAATATGTTAGCCAGGCATGGTCCCTCATGCCTATAGTCCCAGCACTGGGGAGGCAGAGGCAGGAGGATTGCCATGAACTCGAGGCTAGCCTGGGCTACATAATGAGTTCAGGGCCAGCATGAACTACAAAGCAAGACCCTGTCTCCATATAGAGACCCTGTCTCTCTATATATAGAGAGAGAGAGAAAGAGAGAGAAATGGCTAAATCAAGCTATTTAACATAAGCATTAGCTCACATACATTTTTGTGATAAATGTCTATTCTACATCTTCTTGGGGCATTAAAATTAAAGATGAGACAATCATACCGTTTGAGTTTACCTGGATTCTGAATTGTTCTTGACTCATTTAAATTTGTATTTATTTATATAGGAAAACATGATAGCGAATGCTGATTCCACAAAGATGACTAAGGACAGGTTCTTCAAAGTGTTCATGGTGAAGATTTGTGATCTTTGAAAGAAGGGAAAATAAGGTGAGTGCTATTCACACTCCATTTTTCTACTGATGGGAGGCTATTTTCAATTCTCTCCAGAATTGAGGCCTAGAGAACAGCAGTCTTACTTAGCAGAGGAAAAAGTTCTGTTGTACTACCTGTAATCTTGAGTAAGGAACTGCAAAAGAGGGAGCTGGCAGAGAATAACCACCAGAACTCTGCATATAAGTGTCATTGGCCAAATACATTTCAATGGTCTAGGTTGAGACTTCCTGAAACAAGGCAGTAATTGAGTACAGGAAGGATGTGAGTAGAATGAGACTCTGGAAGTTGCACATTCCTGGGAAACATTGGAATTCTGACATGTTAAAAGTGGAGAAACTTCAGGAAAGACACAAAACATTCAGTTGGAAACTCAGAGACCTAGTAGTAGGTCTGTCTACTCTAGATCCACCCTAATGAACCCTTAAACCAGTATTTGAGAGGATCAATCTGATTCCCGTGAACTGCCTCCTAGAAGAAAGCTTAATATTCTTTAAAGGAAGGCAACAAAATAGTGTATCAATTTTTATACCACCACACAATAAAATCTACTAAATATGCAAATAAGCAGGCAAATACACTTATAACCAGGAAGGAAAAACAGTCCATGGGAATAGGCCAATTCAATGGAATTAATATACAAAAGCTTTAAAATGACTCTCACAAATATTAACAGATTTTTAAATTAAAAATATGACCTACACCTCAAGCATGGTCTATGCTTGGGGACGTGTTTTTAAAAATTAGAGAATGGAAAGGGCAAGAGAGTCACTTCAGGGTGCTGAATCCTCACCCCACACTACAATGGTCGAGTAAATAATACTGATGTCAGGAGTAATAAGTCATAATTATACCATATATCTGTTATATAAGAAGGACACCCTGACCCTGTTGTGCTCTTCCCAAATCCCATAACCCCTGCCCAGCCATCAGAAAAACATGAGACAAAACAAAATTGAGAAGCACCTTGAAAAATACCTGACCTTCTCCAACCCTTCTGGTATCACAAACAAGAAGATAATTAGACATGGATCAAAGAAGAAAGGGAAACATGAAGACTAAATATAATGTAGTGGCTGGGTATTTAGCTCAGTGGCACCATGCCTGCCTGGCAAGTACAAGTTTCTGAGTTCAATTCCCGGTAGCAAATAAATAAATAAAGTGTTCTAGATGGGATCATGGAAGGGGGGAAAAAAGAAAAGAAGGAGGAAAAGGAGACCAAACTCACATGAAGCATGGATTTTACTTAATGAGAACAAATAATGTTGGTTCCTTACTAGTGATGAATGATGGTAACAGAAGATGATAGTAATAGATACAGTTGGGTGACAGATATGAGGGATCTCATAGCACTGTTTTGCAACTTCTGTGTAAGTTTATAACTATTCTAAAACAACAAAATGTTCTTGACTAAATAGCAACTTCCATTTTGTCATTGGAAAAATAACAGATGAAAAGATAGATATAATAAATGAATAGATGAGAAATCTCAATAGAAATGGGAATTAAAATATATTAACTTATAGATTTGAAAAATATAATGTCTGGCACGAAAATTTACTGAATGAGCACAGTAGCAGATGTGACATTAAATAAGTAACTATCAATAAACTAGAAGATCAACTGGTAAGCTGATTCAGTAGTATACATAAAAGCTCAGAGGGGAAAAGGAACAGATAAAAAGCAACAAATAGAACAATGTTGAGTGGTCTAACATACATAGAATTGGAGTTTCAGAGGAAACAGAGAAAAAATGAACCACAAAATAAATGTAAAGAAATAATTACTAACAGTTTTGGCAAATTTGATTTTTAAAAAGTCACTTCATTGTAAAAACTCAACAAATTTCAAATAGCAAACACAAACAATACCACACTTAGGTATATTTTCATAAAGCTGATGAATGTCCAAAGCAAAGGCAAATTCATAAACACAATAAAAAATTAAAAGGTACTATGCACAGGGTACCAATTTTAAGAATTATCGCTGACTTTTTGTCAGAAACAGTGCAAGCTAAACTATAATGGATGATATCTTTAAAGCATGACAATGGGGGAAAGTCCACCTATAATTCTATAACAAGCAAAAATGTTTTTCAAAAGTTAATATAAAATGAAGAGCTTTTCAGACTAACTAAAGCTAAGAAAATTTATCTTCAGTAGAGCTACACAACAAAAACATGTTTAAGGAAGTTCTTTGGACTGAATGAAAATGTTACAAGATGGAACTGGTGTCTACGTGATGATATGAGTGCTAGGTATAATAAAATGTAGGTACACATGAAAATCCTCACTTTGTAGCTTTTTTAAGTGCACCTGACTAAGTAAAGCAAAATAAGAAACATACATTGTCAAATGTATAACAAAAGTAGAAATAGAAAACATATGACAATAGCCCAGAGGATGGAAGGGTTTAAATGTAAATATAATTGCTAAGGTAGAAATAAAGAAGTTTAATGTTAACTCAAAGTTAACCAGGATACATTACAAATGCATTCTGCAATCTCAAGAACTACAAAAATAACTAAATTAATTGTGTCTCCAATGCCAGTTTGAGCCCTAAAATTTAATATTTGAAAGACATAATTCATGCCAAAAAGGCATTAAAAAGATGAACCAAGTAGAACACAGAGAGGACTTAAAGTCAACATACAATAATTCTACTTAATGTAGTAGATTAAACATAGGCAGACATTTTCAGGTTTAATTTTATAAAACAAAACAGAGCATAGCTATATGCTGTTTGTAAAAGACTCAGTTTAAATATAAATACACAGGTTTAAATGAAAGGATAGAAAAAATATACCATCTAATCACATGCATAGTAAGTGGCTGTTAATAACACAAAAGTAGATATTAACACAGGAAGTATTACTGATAATAAAGAGAAATAGTTCATAATGATAAAAGGGTCAATTCATCAAAAGGACAAAATGATTTTGAATGTCCATGTACTTAATAACAACTCTTCAAAATATGTGATGCAGCCAGGAGTGGTGGCACATGCCTGTAATTCTAGCACCTGGGAGGCTTGCTATGAGTCTGGATTACACGGCAAGTCTTTGTCTCAAAAAAAAAAAAGTAACAGAATTAAACAGAGAGATCCGAAAACACAAACATGACTAGAGTTTTTAACACTGATCTCTAATTAACTTATTAAAAATGTACAACAAAATCTAAGGAAGGATTGAGATTTGAGCAGTATTATCAAGGTGCTTACTCTAATTATCATTTATAGACCACTACATATAACTTACAAACGCACAATTTCTTTCAACTGTACACAATACATTCAAGATAAACACTATGCTATACTGTAAAATAGGCCTCAGTATGTTTAGAGGGTTGAAGTCAAATTAAATATGTTCTCTGGTAAAAATGGAATTAAACTGAATATCATTAATAAGATATTTTTTAAAGTCTTCAGTATTAGGAAATTAAGCATTATGTTTCAAAGTAATCCATGAGTCAAAGAGAAAATGCAAAGAAAAATAATAAATACTTCCAAATGAATAATATTTAAAACAAATATTTATAAGATGCTCCTAAAACAGTGCTTAAGTGCTGCGAGTGTAGCTTGTATAGCACACACAAGGGCCTGCATTTGATCCTCAGCACTGTCAAATATATATAAAATATATGTGTAAATATATAAATAAAATAGTGCTTAAAGGAAACTGGCAGCCTTACATAATTATATTGGAAAAGAAAAAAGCTTATATGATCTAAGTTTCATTCTTAAAAAGTTAGGAAAAAAGGATAAATTAAGTGTAAGAGTAGATTTGGTATACTAAGTGAAAAGACAAGAATTGAAATTAGTGAAACAAATGCAAATGCAAAATATTTCAAAGGAAAGCCAAACTTTAGTTCTTCAAAAAGGAATCAAGTAAAGGAATCACACATTTCCAAGAGTTACCCTTTGTGCCCTTGTCTTGTCTTTGTTGTTTAGACATTACAGCCCTTAGGGGAGCCAAAAACAAATCCAATATACCAAAAGTGGCACAATAAAAAAAAAAGAAGCTGGGTCCTTCAAATACGGTGGAGTCATGTTACCTTATTTACATATATCTCTGTATCAGTCAGTGCTCACTAGAAAAGCAGAATATATATATGTATATATATATGTGTGTGTATATATATATACACACACATATATATATGGCAATTTTACAAGGTAAGCTTACAATGGCCTCCTGCAGAGTCAAGTGTGGAAAAGTACAAAAGGGCTATCTGTGTACTAGAGATCCAAAAGATTCAGTCAAAATTGAAACCCTGGAGCTCACTGTAGTGTCCCATGTGAGTCTGTACCAAGAGGTCAAAGCATCTATGACAAAAAGCTGAAGAGTCTGTGGTGGAAGGCTGAAGAGTCTTCACTGGAAGCCAGGAGATGGATGTTCAAGGCAAAGGTGAAAACTGGAGTTGCTCTGAAGAAACAGAAGCAAGATTTCCTTTCCCTTTTTTATTCTATTCAGACTACAAGCCTATTGTTTGGTGCCATTCACACCCAAAGTAGGTCTTCCATTTTCAATGAATCTATTCAGCCACACCCAGAACTATGGTAAGCCACAACAGTTAATTATGGTAAGCCACAACAGTTAATTATCATGATCTTCTTATGCAAAATAATACAATTTCCTTCTAGAAAATGTAAGATGTGACAATTGTTCTGGGGTTGGTGAAGGAAGAAGCATAAAAGAAGAGAGGATGGGGCTAAACTCAGGCCCACACTATCTTTTCATTCATGAGCCAACCTAATCTTGTGTCTCCTACAATGTTCCCTTCATATAAGAACCAGGAAGTCATATTATTTTTATGATAGACATTTCTTGCTATAAGCTTATAAGAGGTCCTTGCTAGTTTCCAAAGAGAAGTTCAGAGAAAAGTTTAAGAAAAATTAGTCTGTAAAGATGTTGACAATGTGGTTCTGATGTTTTAATGTTGAGATCTTGCTGGCTCTTGAGATATAGTCCCAGATACAGTAAAGGACTCACCTGAGGACATATATTTTGTTCTAGTTTGGATACAGTGTCCCCAAAGGCCCCTATGTTAAATAAGATTTGCTCTTCATCCTTGCTGCTATTGGGAGGTGGTAGAAAATTTAAGAGGTGTAATTTAATGGAAAGACATTAGGTCATTGGGTGTGTGGTCTTGAAGGGGACATTAGGACCTGCTATGGCTTAGATCTAGAATGTGTCCCCAAAACTCTCATGCAATGGTGCTTTTAGATGATTGGGTCATGGAGGTACTAATCTCATCAGTGGACTAATCCATTGATGACCCCATAGAGAAATGTGATGGGAAGAGGTGAGGTCTGGTCAGAAGAGGCAGTCACTGCGGGTGTGACCTGGAAGGGTCTATCTTCCTCCCCACTTCCTCTCTTAACTTTATACTTCCTGATTGCCATGATGGGCCCAGACACTTTTATCATACCCTTCCTACCTTGAAACTAGCCAACCATGGCCTGAATCATCTAAAAGTCATGAGCCAAAGTAAATCTCTCTTTACTGAAGTTGTGAGAGAACTCTGAGAAAGTGACTCAGTCAGCACCTCAGCATCTTCCTGTCTATTTTACTCATTTACCAAGAACTGAGCCTCTCCATGGCCACACATTCCTGTTATCATGTACTGTGGTCCCATATGCCCAAACCAATAGGGCCCAAGGACTGTGGACCTCCAAAGCTGTGAGCCAAAATAAACCTTTTTACTTTTCAATTGATTAACTTGAATATTTTGAAACTGAGAACACAGCTTTCATATGCAAACCAACCAATCCAAACCCCATACAGTACCATGTCTGTTTTACTCCTGGCCATTATTCCTCTGTCCTAATCACCCAAGGCCAGGAACTAGAGGACTAGGGACAGCTCCTTACCCAAAGTATTCAAATTAGCCAATCCAATCCTGCTATACTTGCTCCATCCATTCCATCTATAGAAAACACACTCACTCATGTTTTTCTTGTGTGCCCACTCTCTTACCTCATAGCACAGTGCACACTTCACCTGGGAACAGAAACAAACTATTGTGTCAGTGACAGTTGTTAACCTATCATATCTGAATAATAATAATGCTTGTATTTCAAAATAAATTTTTCTAAAGAAGAGAAGACTCATAATTAAGTCTAAATTATGTCTAAAATCACTGAAATTCTGGGACATCAAATGACATTTTTTAAAGAGCCCATATCCTCATTTATTGGTCCCAAACATGTCCCTGTACACCCTGAGAACCTCATCTTTTCGTGGGACCCCATGGCTTGTTGGAATCATAGCTATAACTTACAGGAGAGGGGACACACTTAACAATGTCCCTCAGACTTGTATAAAGTGAGAATCATCTGCCCTTCCACAGTGAGGATTTAGAAGTTTAATCTGGAGGCTGAGAAGAGGAATTTGATCTAAACAGTTGCTTTTCTAATAGCAACTGATGCTAAACTATGGGACATCCTGCAGATTCTGCCTTCAGCTCCACATATACCCTTCCCCCTTATGCAGAAGCTTATAGTAGGAACTAATTATAATTGTCCATAATATCTTCCTATGCTTTTATTTCTCTCCTACTTCTTTAGCTGAGAGGAAGTCTAGGCCAGCTTAGTGGTTAAAGAGTGTTGTTTCCAGGTTTCTATGCTTTTATTCCAGTGAGTGTAACAACACTTTTTGTTTCTTTTTCCTATTATCTTTCCCTACTCATCCCATTCATGGACTCATTTTCTTTATTTCTTCAGAAAGGTTGTGCTAAATCCAAAGACTAGCTTCACCTCCCTATAAAGAATGTACCACACAAACCAGAACTACCCTGGTCCCTCTTTTGTTCACATTTTCCTATCACATTCCCCTAATAAGCTTCTCTTCACCTTGTCTCCTGTTGCC
Source organism: Heterocephalus glaber (assembly GCF_000247695.1). The sequence continues at coordinate 1,911,379 of NW_004624826.1, read as the reverse complement.
TCCTTCATAAAACCTTCCCTGTCTGCCACCTCCTCCACGCTTACCTGGCCTCCTGGCTATTCCTTCTCTGTAGCTACTGTATTATAGCTATAGGTGTGAATGTCAGTACCCTGGGCGTAGGAACAGCACCTCATGGCACAAATTAAACATGTTTTACAAGTTAGTTGATTGATTGCATTCACAATAGCAAAATATACCACTCTAATTTACTAACATAGGGTCTTAGTGGGGCTGTCATGTCCCTTGGGCTATGTCCCAAGCTCCTTGAAGTCTCCTGGTCACTTTCTGTTTTGTGGCATCATTTTAGAAACACAGTCTTAAGACCTTGGAATCTCAACCACAAATGACTTTATCTTTGTCATTTAGTGGCCCCTAAGGTGTCACTCAAACAGTAAAATCTCCTATCCCATTTACATGAGGTGTAAATGTGTTTTCACACCTCTGCCTGGGGAAGTACTTTCTGTAATGCTGATGGTTAATTACCTGACAATGAATCCTCTCCCCTGGAGGGAGGAGGAGGGATGGTGAGGGAAGGACAGAGGAAATTATTTGGATCACACTTGCTCACACAGACCAAGCCAAAGTGACATGTGCTATTCTTTGAGAAATGTTTTCTCAAAAGCCACCCATTCTTGCCCCCTAGTCCTTCTGATGCCTTCACTTCTTATTCATTTTCTCTCTCTGTTTCCTCTTTCAAATCACAGAGAATGCCATATAACCTGCTGGGATTTTAGGAGATTTCACTGTACTTGGTAATGTATGATTTATAAACATAAATAAAATAAATAGGATTCTGAGGGAATAAATTCTAAGTAGAATATCAATAAATCTCCTCCCTTCAATGATGTCTCTATGATTTCCTCCTTCTTCTCTTTCCCCACTGCCTTCCCAAATGGCAGTGTGGCTGTTCTTTCCATTGGAGGAAATTAGGGGGAGGGGAAGGCAAGCAGGGATGTAAGGGAAGAGATTGTCTAAAACATGCAACAGAGGGCTGTATTGAAATGTAAATTCCTTCAAATTATTAAGCACCAGAGAGCAGCTCTCACCAGCCCTTTGTTCCTCAGAGTCAGAATGTGTAATCTAGAAGAATAAATATCCAGTCAGATAGCAGACACACAAAGAAATCTGGGCTATACATATTCAGAGCCTCAAGTCTCACAGACATCCCTTTCCCTTATCAGGGAGGTTCTGGTCATGGCCACCAATCACTGGTCAGAATGCCTCTAATGGAGTCAGGATTGCAATCTTTTCCTGCTTGTCCCTACCTCTCAACTCCCACTTCTCACTCCTATCAGCTGTCTGGAAACCTAGACCTTCTTGCAAGGCTTTTAAACACAAAACCATCTGGTTTTGCTCCTTCTTTCAGCCTAGCTTTGGAAATGCCTTGGCTGGAGCCTTCTTTTTCAATGTAGGATACTTTCCCCAACATTTTTGTCTGGAGTTGCACTGCTCAGCTTGGGATGAATGACTATGTGGTCTAATTTACATTTTTAATTCCCACTTAGCTTCAGGAACACACAGATCTTCCACAGGAGAGCAAACTATTATCAATCTTTTCCTCACCCTTCTTCACATTTCAAATCAAGATATTCACTTCCGTACCTATAAAAGTAGTAATGGCACATTTTATGAGTTTGTGTAGTCAACAGCAGAGCAAATGTTACCTTAGTAGCATTTAGTAGTGACTCCTTGACCTGTGTCACTGTCTCTCAGATAGCTACCTTTTCCAGATTGTAAACTCCTTCAGGAGTACAATGTATACAGCACCATTCACTCCACTGCTCTTTCTTCCTACCACATGCCTAGCAATAGCAGGCACTCAAAAACTGGCCTACAGATTTTGTACACCTCTAGGATAAATCAAAGGACACTTCATGTATGTAGCAGAGGTAGGAAAGCAGTTAATGCTTCCTGAATGGAAGGTCTTGCATTCAGTGAATACTGTGTTTTCTTAAGTTTTGGCCATTCTTTTTAGATGGATTTTGTCAGAATAATAGTTGTTGTGAAAGAATACCTGTTCTATCTTTACCTGTTAATCAAGAGTCTGTGCTTTCCTAAGAAATACAACATTTCTTTGCCTCACAGAACTTGGGAATATAGGTCACTTTTGTACCACTGGATAGCAAAGTTTGACTCAACACTTATAAGATCTCTGATTCTCTTTCCAGATGGCAGTCTCTTCAAGAATATGGACCTGGGGGCCAGGGATTTAGCTCAGTGGTTTCACCACCTGCTGCACAAGTGCAAGGACTGGAGTTCAATCCCTGGTACCAAAAAAAAAAAAAAAGAATATGGACCATGCAACAATAATTTTATTATACAAAATTTTAAAATTTTGTTATAGAAAATTAAATCAGGGATATACTGGGCATGGTGACACACACCTGTAGTCCCAAAACTCTGGGTAGCTGAGGCAGGAGGATTCCAAGTTCAAGTCTAACCAGAGCAGTTTAGCCCTCTGAGCATGACACTGGGTCCAGTGGACCCATCCCTTACTTTTCTACTGTAAATTTTTACTTTAATATAATAGCATCTAGCTGTGCACCTCAGTATGTTTCCTTGAGGAATACAGGAAGCAATCTCTGTATTTACCCACTTGGTATGATGAATGGCAAGGTATGTACCTGTGTGCAAAAGTGGTAAAATCGGATTTTTACCCATGTTATGCTCCATCTAATTCGTTTTGTGTATGTTTACCCAAGCATCACAGAGGGTCCAATAGACCCACACCACTCCAGGATTCGTTTTTTTAAAAAGTTGGGGGGTTTTGTGGTTTGTTTGTTTTTTTGGTAGAAGTAGTGCAATTCAGTACAATGCACAGGAAAAACCAGATTTGCAAGTTTTGAGAAGGTCAAAAATGAATCATCAGATTACTCATGCATGGATGATGAAGATGATTCATTATGATAAAATACATGTTTTCATAACAGAAGAGTGGTGTGAATAGATGATGATGATGATGATGATGATGATGACAACTTTGATACTATGTGAGCCAAAGTTCCTGTGACAGTAAAATGGAGCAAGAATTGACTGAGACAGAATGCAAACCTCCTTGATTCAAATGACAAAGAAAACAGCAATGTGAGTACATATTTGACTAGTAGAAATGCTGCAAAATGGCCACACAACCAAATGGAACAATCCAATGTTACAACTAGGTCTGAAAATATAGTGATGGTCTTGGCAGGGGTGAAACATATTGGACAGAATGCCAGCACTGCCATTTAATGTTGGAAATTGTCATATAGGAAAAGCTACAAGATGCTGTGAAATACGCAAAGGCTGAAATACAAGTAAAACATTCTGTGTGAACCAATAGCCAAATTAAAAAATTATTTATTATGACACCTACTAGCCAAATTGAAAGCATTCACAGGTCTGTCGTACTTAGCAGGGATTTCTCATGGTAATCACAAGAATGTAAACCATGTATGGAAAAGTGATGAGTCAAAATATGGCAGAAAAATGTATGCCCTTGTAAATGTGCAGACTCATTATGCTTTCAATTTAGACATTTATCCTGGAACTCAGTCATCTGATCTTTATTCATATAGTAATGAATCAAATGATGTTGTGAAGAGACTCGTTGCTTTCATCTCCCAAACTAAACAGAATGTGACATTAGACAATTGGTTTACCAATTTCCAATTGATGTTACATTTGCTAACAGAGTACAAGTTGACCAGAGCAGGAACTATATTCAGGAACAAAGCCCAAATTCCAAGGAAATGTTGCAATTTCAAAACAGAGAATTGTATAGTACAATCTTTGGATTTCAGAAAGATTTACATTGGTCTTGTATATGGCAAAGAAAAACAAACTGGTACTATTGATGTCAACATTGCACTGTGATGGAAATATTGATAGGGAACCCTAAACAAAACAGAAGCCTGAGATGTTCTGTTAACTATGCACTGTATGATATAAGAAATGCCTGACAAAACAGCAAGACCAGTGAGATGTCAAGTATGTTCTAAGGCTAGGAAAACAAAACACATGTGTCATCAGTGTAAGTAATACATGTGTGTGGAACATGCTGTTGTCATGTGTGCAGACTGCCTTAGGTGTGATAATTGAAGTAAAGATATTTTTGTAAAGTGCAATTAGTATTTTCATTGTAGTTCATATAAGAACTTATTTGTGTTGTCCCTTTTTAGACTGTGTACACCAAAAAACAGTCGATGTTGAAAATTTTGATGCTTTTTTTATAAACAGTAATTATTAAAAATTCAATACTATATTTTTGTGAATTTTTTCCTGTTAAAAACTGATTGTTTCTCTCTGAAGGTCGGCCAAGTAGCCTGAGGCTCCTTGGCTGTGTTCTGGTTCCTGCCCATGGCACAGTGAGTTCCTGGGAGCGACTTGGAGCCCCATCTTCATCCGGTGCTCCACTTAGCTGTGCAGGCACCTGCAAGGCCCCATTCCATCCCCTCCTCCCCACCTTCCAGCTCTTCTGCTACCTGGTCCCACACTACAGAAGCACAGGGGATTACACTTCACATAGTTAAATGTGATAGATTAATAACTACCACAAATTGTCATTTTCCAAGCTGTGCTTGATGCTGTGGTATTGCTGATAGTAACATTTGGCCTAACATGTTGTGATTGATCTAATCAGTTTTCCTTTCTGGTATAAGGAAAATAAAATAGCCTCAGAGTCATTAGAGCCTCAAAACATAAACACAAGCCATATCTGGAAGACACCTCACAAAAGCAATCATTCCACAAGGG
>NW_004624826.1:1840498-1897437 GCF_000247695.1 Heterocephalus glaber | reverse complement strand
AATAAAACTCATAAAATTAAAATTAGTAATTCATCAATAGAAATATTCTAAAGAATAAACATGGGTCTAATAGACCCACATTTATATGCCTTTATGATAAAATTAGTTTTATGCTCTATGGGTTAGAGTCTTAGCAAGACTGTCTCAAAGTAAACATAAATAAACAAACAAACTAACTAACTAACTAACTAAAAAAGGCCAAGGATATAGTTCATTGTGAAGACATTGGGTTCAATCCCCAGTAAATCCCACCCCCGTCACACACATACACACACACACAGCCTAGTAATTGGAGTACAACTCCCATTCTTCCTGTGGCCTCGTGTCTGCTACCAAAACTTCTCTTCTAGAAGCCCAGGAATTTTCAGGCTTTAGAATGGCCTGCTACTTCAGTGAGAAAAGCCTGGTTGTTACCTCAGAATGTGCCATTTATTACCTAAATCTCCCTTCTGTTCCTGCTGCTTCTGACCTTTAAATACCTTCCTTCCTTAATCTTTAGGATTTATGTCCCTTATACCTCTCCCAAATGTATGTCCCATTGCTTGCCCTGGTATTACGTATACTGCAAATATTGGCCAACTTTATCTTTTCTGCTCACTTTTCAGTCAGCTTCTCTGTCATTTGAATGTTCCTAAGCATGCATGACGTGCCAAGTGGTTTAGGGGTTGATAGGCCTGGCTGTCCAAGACCCTCTTCATCCTCAGCACATTTTCAGTCAACAAGATGCAGTAACAATTAATCTCTGAAGGGATGCAAGACCAAGAGTAAAGCACAAGCTGGCAAAGACAGGTATGATTTGCCTTAACATTTCCCCCACTTTCCAGCAAAGCTAAGTTCAATTAAATAAAACTGATCTTTAGTTAACAGGTCTAGAGTACTGCTTCAGGAGTCTTTTTGTGCAAGAAATTCTTCAGTACATTATTGATTGATGGCAAGATCCAAACCAACAGATGCCTGAGTCTGAAGCCCAATAAGCTTGGACATAAAATTGAAACAAACCTCAGCAACATTTGTCAGATAGCTCTTCTCTCTGTAGCAGGAACATATTTTTAATATGAGGGCTTTGAATCCTGCAGTTTGGACAACAATGTGAAGCATGTTTGCAAAAAGTTATTAAAATAATTAAAACTTTAAAAATAGCCCCAGTAAAGCAGATATTTGCAGTTAGTTTTTTTTGTTTTTGTTTGGTTTTTTTTTTTTTTTTTTTGATTGCCTACTCTTGTTTTTATAGAGGTGTGATACATTGTTTTTTTTTTTTTGTTTTTGTTTTTTTTTTTTTTTTTTTTTTGGTACCAGGGATCAAACTCAGGACCTTGCCCTTGCCAGTCAAGCATGACACCACTGAGCTATATCCCCAGCCCCAGAGTTAGTTACTTAGAATTAAATTAGAGGCTTCTAAGTAGAACAGTGCTTTACTAAAGGCCCAACATAGCAGAAGCTAAATGCATGTTGTATGAAATAATGCACAGAAGAATGTACAAATTAATCAGAATGAATGAACAAATGATGGAATAATAACACTGTAAAATGTTCTTCAACTTTGCTATAAGTGACAATTGATAGAACATAATACTGAGAAGAAAAGGCATCTTTCCTCACTGTTGTTTTTGTTTGGGAAAATGTTCATAGCAATACCCCCTCCCACCACTTCATTCCATGGTGTGGAAAAAGTTCAAATGAATAAATGGAAACTTTAGGAAATGGTACCAGGAATGGGAGAAAACTACTCCAGTGAAAGACTGGAATCATCCCCTTCCTCCCCTTATACATCGCTTTGCAAATTGGAATTTGCCTCTTTTAGATTTTTTAAATATAACACTAACTATGCACCAGTTTGGTACATTTTTAAATGTTCTTTCACGTAAATTATCTGAGATACTCTTTCTACTCTTTTATGAGCTTAATACCATGATCTGGATTTGTACAGGGAAGAAACAGAGGCTTGAATGTTAAGTGGGTGCCCAAATCTCCCCACACAATGCTTTTCCTAATTTATCAAAGTTGTCTCTTCAATGGTAACCACTGGAACTGTAGTCAAAGCCCAGAATTCTACATATCCTTGCTATATATTTTTCCCTGCAGCTGTCCTCTATATTTCTTCTATTTTCTTGTTTGAATCAGCAATGAGAAATGCATTAATGTTCTTTTACTGAGTTATAAACTGCCACAAACTTAGTGGTTTAAAACACAACTATCTATTATCTCATGGTGTGATGGTTAAGCTTCAACTTGATTGGCCTGGGAGCTGAATAGGGGATTAGTAAAGCATACTTCTGAGTATATGTGGGTGGGTCATGAAAGTGCAACCTTGGGTACTATATATGCTGCTTGGCCCCCTCTTCTCTGGCACTGTTCCCTTACTCTGCTCCCCAACCTCCACAAGCTAACCAGCGTATACTTCCACCATGATGCTTCTGCCTTGCACCTCGCCAATCATGGACTGAATCTCCTGAAGCCTTAAGCTAAAGTAAACCTCTCCTCCTTGAATTTGTTTGGTATGGACTCCTAGTAATGGGAAAGCTGACTAACATACATAGTTCTGTAAGTCAGAAGTCCCGTGGGCTCAGCTGAGTGTTCCGTGATCCCAGTGATAGGAATCATGGTGTCATTTGGGCTGTGCTCTTCTTTCAAGGCTTTGAGGGAGACTGTCTTTCCAAGTTCATTCAGGTTTTCTGCAAAATCTAGATCCATGTGGTTGTAGAACCATAGTTCCTGTTTTCTTGCTAGCTGTTGACCAGGATAAACTGTGGTTATGGCTCCACCTCCTTGGCAAAGCCAGCAATGGCATAAGGAATCCTTCTGATTCTGCAAATCTCTCTAACTTCCTCTTCTGGCATCAGCCACAGAAAAATCTACTTTTAAAGGGCTCCCACCATTAGATGAGGTGGCTTGGTCTGTTCCATGCCAAGTACCCTGGGATTTTGTAATCCCTCCACAGTAGTACTTGGATAGATGGCATGCTGGATAACCAGGGGCTAGGAATCTTTAGGAAAGACAGATACTAGCTTTCTGTCCACTGCAAGGGTTATGTTACTCAACAGAAATTCAAAAGAGCCTTCTGCCTTGGTTTTACCTACTTTTTTTTAGCTTAATTGCTGGAGTTTATTCAGACCACACACCTAAGTCAAGTTCCATGCTCAACATTTTTTAAGTTAAGCATCTTCCAAACTACACAGCTAGTGGTGGCTCCCTGAAGCCCAGGCATCTTCAGACTCACTCCCAGCCAGTCTTGAATCTTTCAAAAGAGGACAAATCCACTGGCTTGTTTTTGTCCACACTCCTTACTCTCCCTCACAAGCTATGCTGGTGGTAAATGGCCATGGCCACAGTGTAAGCTCCTGGGATACAGACATGCTTTTTACTAGGAAGCCATGAGGACCCACATTAATGCCCACAAGAACAGCAGGGAAGGTGAACACAATAATAGCCAAAACAACTGGGGTGGTGATGATGCTGTGAAAAGAAAGAGAAGTAAAACCTGAAGTAAAGATTTCAGAAAAGAAAAGAGACAGAAAAACAAGACAAAGTACAGCAACTGGGAAAAAGACAAGAAAAAAACTTAAAAGGTATTAAAAGAATTTATAGTTATAACACCAGAGAATAATTAGCAGGGACTAGGCTAAACAAATGACAGGAAGAGCCAGACTTCAAATTAGCCACAGAAATTTTTTTTTTTGCCTAATAATGCAGTTTATGGAGTCAGGGCTCTGAACCCAATTTGAACAAATGATTTTCAGAAGTTTGAAAAGTAACTAAGAGATAAAATCACACATTAGTAAAGGTCACTATATTATAAAAGTTTGGGGGCTGAGGAGTTAGCTCAGTGGTTCCGCCTCTTGCCTCACAAGTTCAAGTTCTCAAGTTCAATCCCTGGTACCAAAAAAAAAAAGAAAAAAAAGTTTGGGAGAATCCTTGGATGGAAATAGAAGATGATAACTTGTAGAAAGATTATAAATGCTTTGCAGTAACAAACAGAAGCAAGAGAAGCAAAAAAAGAAAGATGTGGTTCCTGGAGGAGGAAAAAAACACTATGAAAGATTAAATCTCATGTAATGTTTTGATTTTCTCCTATTGCCTTATAATGCCCACTGTTACACACTAAATATTTGTGTTCCCACAAAATTCATATGTTGAAACTTTAACCCCATTGTGATATTAGGAGGTAGAAGCTCATGAGAAGGGGTTGGACCTAACTAAATTAGGTTTAGATGAGGTCATCAGGGTGGCTTCCCCATGACCAGAATTATGTCCTTGAAAGATGATAAAGAGACTAGAGTGCCTTCTCTCTCCCTACCAAGGAATGATAAAGCAAGAAAGCTGCTCTCCACCTGCAAGCCAGGGAAAGGGCCCTTACCAATCACCAAATCTATTAGTACTTTGATCTTGGGTCTGCCAGTCTCCAGCACTGTGAGAAGTAAGGTTGTTGTTCAAGCCACCTTATGTGTGGTGTTTTGTTATAGCAGCCCAAGCCAAATAAGAAGACACCCACAATCCCTTCAACATGGAGTTCAACTTCCTCTTCTTCCTTTTCTGCTAAATGTTACAATCAGAGGTTTGGTATCACTGTTGATATGGTTGTTTAACCCTTTGACAATTAGGAGCTCATGTGAGAATCAGGAGCCTGCACCTTGCTACCAAGAGATTAAAATCTGGAAGCTCAATTGCTACTGAATCATAGTTTTTTTTTAATCTTAATAACATCATCATCAACATCTAATTCCACAAGAGAAATGTCGCTAATTTGGAAACAAAAGTTATAATACCACCAAACATGGTGTAAATATCTGCTGGCACCAGTCAGCTACACAGCCTTAACCACACCTCCTTAAACTAACTGCTAACTTGTCAAGAGGCAAAACTGTAGCTGCCAGTTTTCAAAAAAGAACTTCTGATATGCACCTAGTCTTAAAATTGCTTTGTTTAAAATTTCAGCTTAAAGATTTAAAAAATAGATGGTCAGCAAGACTACTTATTTCAGAATGAAATTACTGCTACTGAAAAGCTACCAGTTTAATACTTTAAATAACCATAATTCTTCAACTTTGAAGCTGAAGAATGTTAACCATTGTTGTATTAGAAGTTGGGAAATGTTTTGAGCGTCAAATGTCTCAATTGTCTGAGTTTATATTTATTAGACTATGAAAAGGTACTAGTTTAATACTTTAAAATTAAATAACCATAATTCGACTTTGAAGCTGAAGACTGTTATTCATTGTTGCATTAGAAGTTGGGGAATGTTTTGAGTGTCAAATGTCTGAGTTTATATTTATCAGACTATTTCTACTGATGGAGAATTTCTGATAGGGGAGAAAAACTCTGTGCCTCTTATTAGCCTGATTTAAGTGTCTGACAAATAAAATCTCCTTTGTGCTCATTGACTGTGATGGGAAGATTTTACCTGGCTTTTTGGCATTTCCTTTCCCTTCTGGAAAAAGTGCTCAGCAAACTGCAAGCTAACAACAGTTTGGTGAATTGTTAACGATGATGACATCTGAACAAGTGATTTAATAAAACCACTATTCTAAGGACTTTAATACTTGATAACAAGTAATTTAAATATTTATAATTTTTTTCCTAAAAAACTAAACACATGATAATGAAACCAAAACAGTTTCGATTTGGAATGCCACATAAGCCATCTACTACACATGAGATGATTAAGTGTAGTTCATCTAAATAAATTTGGCTACTCGTGGCCAGTTTTCACACAGTATGAATAATGATAAGTAAAAGAACCTTGAAAAATGGCGATCTTGAGACTCTTAAAGAAGACTGGTAGAGATAAAACACTGCATGGTTCTCAGTCAGCATTCTAACGAGTCTCTTCATTCATTCATTTCCTCCTTACAAATGGCAGGGCCACCATTTACAATATCCTATTCAGTTATTGTTGTCCACCTTCTAGTTTACTCAGATTTTTACATAAATTGCCTCTCAGTAGTACAATCTTGGCTAAGTATATTTTCCCTCCTTTTTTTCCTCTTTGTGTTAGTGTTTTATTAGATAGAGAAATTTTCCCCTTTACTCACTATTGAGAACAGCACAATAAATCCTTGACTGTAAATATGTTAATGAAGTCTTTTGTAAAGCTAGGACTATGAACACAGACCACAGGTTATCTGCATTACCAACTGGATACAGAATTTAACTTGGGTTCTCTAGAAGTTTCCTTTTTGCTATAAGATTTCAGGTTCCTCCTCTTTGTCTCCTGACAATTTTCAAGACTCTTGATATGTTTTGTATCTTGGGTTTTCTTTTTATCTTCTCTTTACAAAGTTGGAGCTGTATTATACATGATTAGTTACTGATAAATTGTGCCTTCACACCAGCTGTTATCTGTACAAATAGCTGACCAGGAAGTATCTAATGCACCCTACATCTTTGTCATGGGAATTTCACTCATTAAGAAGAATTTAGAAGGAAAAAGAGGGGCATGATCCAGGGGAGGCAAAAGGCTTATGCCCACTGAAAATAAAACAAGATGCACAATTACCTTAGACTCATGGAAATTTTGGCTGTGAAGTCTAACAGTGTCTCAAAACCACACTACCATTCCCCTCATTTCATTCAGTGGTGAGGCACAGATAGGTCACTACTGCTCACAGTCACACTGAATATTAATAGTGGAGTAAAAGAACAGTAGAATGAACTGTCTTTGCCCTTAAGTTTGAGGCCTATGATTAACTCCTACTCCAAGCTAGAAGGATTTAGAGGTAGTGAAAGGAAGGGAGAGTTGAGGGGAGGGGAGGATATGAATGGTAAAAGACTGATACTGTAGTGAACCCAGCCAATCACCTTGAGAGCACAAAAGAGGAGGCTACAGGTTGGGGCACATATGCAAGGCCCTTAGCTAGAACAAGGTCAGCTAGTTGTGACCTAGCAATGTGTTTTTCTGGATTGGACCTGGGTGTCATGAAGTGGAATGCAAGGCCTCTGCATGGAAAACCTAATCTAGCCTTAGATAAAATTTATTTCCACACTCAGTGTGGAGGTCTAGTTTTTATTTTCTTCTTGTAATGGATAGAATTATGACTCCTTGTATTACATATATCTCTACCCCATTATACAGAGCTAGCTTTCCCACCTACACCTTCTTGTAGCAATAACCTGAGTATCTGAGACCTGCACAAGAGACCTATAGTGAAAGAGTTGGAACTGCTTTCATATATATATATAATCTCCCTAGGGTTTGAAGGCAGAAGGAGAATCCAAAAGAAGGAACACATCAAGGACATTTGCATTCAAAACACATTTCCCCTACTCATCAGTTTTGGCCTCCACTTTAATTGTTCCGTGACTTAGTTTCTCATTTATAAAATAAAGGAAATAACATCTTCTTAGAAAGGTTTATTATCCCTATAGAAAGAAGGAAGCTATGCCATCAGAGATACTGATATTAGCAAAAGGAAAAGACTTTGTTTTTCCATTTGTTTTTGGCTTTGGTTTTGCTCTTGCAACTGCTCCATTCTGAGGACTTTAAGTGCCACACCCAGTCACATGGGGAAAGAAGAAAGGCTTAAAGTTCCTGATGCCACCTTTCTGAATAATGTGAGAAAAGATGACTCCATACCTCTGACCTCAAAGTCCTCGGCCAGGATGAGTAAGGCTAGGATATTTTGGAGCTAGGAAAGACAGGGGACTCAAAATATCCTAAGGGAACTTTGGGATAGGAACACAAGGGAAAGAGAATGGGAACAAAAGGCTGTGAATGACGTGAGGCAAAATGGAGGGGTTACTGATATTTTATAGACCCTTGAAAAAAATCTATATAGATACAAATATATATACATATATATGTATTTGATATATAATATTATATAAAACACAGATATATGTCTTCCAAAAAGTAAATGTTGGTTGTTATATTTCATCATTTTTGTTATGACAGTTAATATTTACACCATGCTATAGTGTCCTTGAAGATGGTCTAGTCCATGCTCCGCCTTGGTAGTTACCATTATCTTTCCTACTCCATTCTCTTGTCTTCCTCCTTCACTGGGGATGTGACAGTTAACTGTGTTAATCTGAGTAAGAAACATCCAACTAAATTAGATTAGCATAGTTCTGGTGTGGCTGAAGGAATTCACTGAAGACAGAAGATCCACCCTGGGTGTGAGTGCTCCCAACTTATTAATAGGCTTGTAGCCTGAATGAAATAAAATGTAAACAAAGAAGGAAGGCTCATTTGTCTTTCTTTGAAGGAGCTCCAGTCTTCATCTTCACCTTGGACATCATCCCCTGGCTTCCAGCACAGATTCCACAACCTTCGGCTTAGACACTTTGGCCTCCTGATGTGGACTCACAAGGAACACAACAGTGAGCTCCAGGCGTTTGACCTTTAACTGAATCCTTCAGACCTCCAGCACACAGACAGCCCTCTGCACTCTTCCACATCTGACTCTGTGGGTAACCATTATAAGCCCAACTTGTAAACCTTTATATATTTATATATCTTACATTAAATCTGTTTCTCTAGTGAGGACTGACTGATACAGGATATCTGCAATGTGGGTCTTAGAAACTGCATCTCCTATCTCCTGCACCTGGAAGCTAACCACCAGGTCTCTGTACAGCTGCCTGGGACCATCCTTCTGTGAAATTATTTTTTCTTAAGATGCCCTACCTTAGGTACTGATCCTATATTTTTCCATCAAGAGAGATAGTTAGCTCTTATTAACTCTCTTTTCAATTTTGGGTTTTCATGATTGAAACACAGTGAAACCCAGAGTGAGTCCTTAGTCCATCAAACTGTCAGCAATGCCTCTACAAAAGCTGGAAACATAGAAAATATTATTCCAATAATGGTATGGAGAAAGACAGGCTCTCTTTTATTGGGAACATCTGGCACAGTTTGTGAGAGCACGTAAGCCATGTGGCCAGGCAAGCATTTACCCTGATAAATGAGAATGAGCACGGATGTGAGTATACACTGGAGCTCAGAGCTCCCACAAAATCATTCCAGCCTTTCATTCAGAAGCTTTCTCTATAACTTTGTCTTTCTTCTCTAATTTCAACCACATGTCTTTTTTTTTTTTTTGGAGATGCCTACCTTCCTACAAAACTTACAATTGGGCACAAATGCCAAGGCCTTGAAAGGTAAGAAATGTCAAGATATTGTTTTTCTCCATGCCTTTCCCTTCTTGTCTCTTGGGCCTTCTACTTCTACTGCCTCTTCACTGGAATTACCCATAGCAAGAGAGAAGCAGAACAGAGTCTCTCTTTCCTCTGACCATGGAACCATTAACCAGAGGGCCAAGCAGAATAAAGTCTTGTTGGTAGAATGAACAAAGGAACAGCATTTGCCATAATATCTCAGTATATTAATCATGTTCTCTTTAAAAAAAAAATTGTTCCCTGATAGTTCTCAAATCCGTACACTGGGTGAATTGTATTATTTTGACGTGGAAGAAGAGTTCTCATTGTTGGAACATGATAGAGTAGAACAAACCTATAAGGAGTGAGACACTGAGTCTTGAAAAAGCATTCTTAGATGGGCATGGTGGTGCACACCTATAATCCAAGCACCTAGGAGGCTGAGGCATGAGGACTACAAGTTCAAGCGCAGCCTAAACAACCTAGCAATTTAGCTAACTCAAAAATAAAAAGAAAAGACTGGAGATGTAGCTCAGTGCAAAGGCATTGGGTTCTATCACCAGTATTACACACACACACACACACAAGAATGCTTAAACCAGGATACAGATAAAGATCACAAATAATGGATGAGATCTGGGTATATCTTGAAGATAGAGCTGGTAAGACTGGATGAAAACACTTATCTTTTATAGAAAATATAAGAATGAAATATCCATTTATTATAATGGAAAAATATAAAGTAAAATAAATGTGCAGGTAAAATAGGAATGAAGTTTGAGACATGCTAAGTTTGAGATGTCCTTAAAACAACCAAGGTTAAATTATCTCTAGGCAGCTGGACTGAGAACAATGGTCAGAATTAGAGTTATATATGTGTCTGTTCTTAGTGTACAGATTATATTTAAACACATGAGACTGGCTAGAATCACCTAGCAAGTGAATATAGGTAGAAAAGAGAGTAGTCTGAGAATTATGACACGGATTACATTAGTGTTTAAAAATCTGTGGGGAAAAATCAACAAAGACGACAGAAGAAGGAATCATCAATGAGCTAGGAAGTACACCAGAAAATGAGGAGTGTTGCACTCCAGAAGCCAAGTTGAATACAGAGAGTGATAACTCGTGACAAGCACTGATGACAGGGAAGGGAAAGGAGAGCTGGGCATGGACCATTTGACTTCACAAGAAAGAGGTCCTTGTTGCTCTTAGCCATAGCATTTTGGTAAATAAGCAGAAACAAGAAAAAAAGAAAAGAGAGTGAGATAAAAGGACAGGGAAAGGAGGCCAGAGAAAAGCCTATTATAAGAAGAGGAAGGGATTGAGGAGGCAGGAGGAATAGGGAAGGGGATAATGATGGTCATGATCAAGGTATGTTATATGCATATACATACGTGGCAAAATGAAATCCACTAGTCATCTATACAACTAATATACACTCATGAGGAGGAGGAGGAGGGGGGAGAAGAAGAAGAGAAAAAGGAAGTGTAAGAGGAAGAAGGAAGTAGAAGAGGAGAGAGAAGAGGAGGAAGAGAAAGAAGAAGGAAGAGAAAGAGTAGGCAATAGGCTGATTAAAGTGGGTCCAAAAGGAATCAAACATACTGGTAATATGGGAAAAGAATTCCAAGAAGTTTCTAGTGTCATGGAAAACAGATACATGAGACAGTAACTAGAGGAGGATCAAAGGCCAACAGGACATTTTTCTTAAAATTTTCCTCTTTTTAAGGGGTAGGTTATAGCATGTTGTGTATGAACAAATATCATCTGATTAAGAGGGAAAGTTTGATGCTGTATGAGAGAAAAAGGAGAACTGTTGGAAAGAGTTCCTTAAGTAGCAGGAAGAAATGCAAATACCATTCATAGGTGAACAGTTAGGCTTTTGAGGGGATAATGGGGGATTCATTGCTTACTTTGAGTAAATGAAGATAATGCTCAGGATCCATCCTGCCTGGTACTTGGCTAAGCATTGCATCTCATCTTTACTCATGATCTCGGAGAGAAAATTGTTCATGCTCATACACAATCTGGTTTTGCAGCCCACTCTTCTGTTAATGTATGTACTCCACAGGGTCTAAAGTGAGCATTTCCAATGGGTGAAATAGGAGAATTAGAATAGAAAAACTAACAAAATGTCTCTGTTTTCCCAAAGAAAATTACTGTCTTCCAGGGATATACAGAATGTTCTCCAAACACTATCAACATAGACAGTACATGATAAACTTCCTAAAAGAGGCACTACCATATGCAACAAGAGTTTATGGGTGATGAAAAGATATAATGAGTTGTCTTAGTTACTTTACTCCTTGCTGAGACAAAATACTCAACTCCCAAAGTTAAAGAAGAAAAGGTTTATTTCAGCTATCAGTGTGTAGAGGTTTCAGAACATAGTTGGCTGGTTCCAATGCATGGTAGCATGGCACAGGGGCATCACAGAGGAGGAATAGTCCATGAAGTGTCAAATACAAAGCAGCAAGCACCAACCCTGCCTTTCTCTTTTATCCAATCCAGGCTACAAGCTATTTGCATGGTGCCACCCACACAAAGGTTGGGGCTTCTCTCTTCAGCAAATCCATTCAGCTACACCAGAACTATGCTAAGTCCAGTCAGTGGCCTAATTTAGTACCACACAACCTTAAGCCCACATTCTCACATCCTAGACCCAGCCACCTCTGGAAAGCCCCACCTATGATCACATGAAGCTTTGGGAGACATCTAGATTCAAGCCATAACATTCTACATTTGGGCCCCAAAAGACTCATGTGCACCCCTTTGTAGAAAAGGCATTTAGTCCACCTGTAAGAGTTGCCAAAGTCCTAACAGTTTCAGCATTGCTGAAAAGTCCAAGTCCATAGTCTTCTCTGAGATTTGAGGCAAACTCTTAGCTGCAAGCCCCTGTACAGATGAAAAGAAAGTTAAACATTTCCAAAATACAATGGGACAGGTAAACATTCCCATTTAAAATAGGGAGATAAATGGAATGGGGCCAAAACAATACCAAAATCCAGCAGGATAAACATTAAATCCCATATTTCCATGTCCAGCACAGGACTAGTTTGTGTCAAGACATGAATTCCAAAGAGCTTGGGTGACTCCATCTCTGTGGCACTCCCAGTAGTTGTAGCTCTCATGGCTTCTCTCTTGGGCTGGCTCTGCTCCCTCCTTGAAGTTTTCCTCAGATGATTCATGTCTTTAACTTCTCCAACCTTCTATGGACTCCACCTTCCTCTTCACACTCACCACCTCACACACTGCCCTCTCAGAGATACACTCCCTGGCCTCCCAGGCCTTCTTATGAAATCTAAGGGGAAGCATTCCTGATCCCACAATTTTTGTTTTCCAAATGCACCTAAAACCAGCACCACATAGATGACACCAAAGTCTGCCACCAGCTAGAGCAGTAACCAGCCTTCCTTCTCTTTTGGCTGTAGGGGTTGAGTACCTGCATTGCTGAGCACTAAGAATCAAATCCTGAGGAACGACTTCCCTAGGCCACCACCATTTTGAAACATAGTACTCTGGGGCTCTCTTCTCAAAACAAAGTTGTTCACCTTTGCAACTTTGAGGCTGCAAAGTCTAGAGTCCTGGTGGTTCCTATGATGTCCTCAGGCCATCTTTTCCATTGTCCTATTCCTTCTCAGCAACCAAATTCTCCTCTGCTTCATCTTTGCAATCAAACTTTACTGGAGCTTCCTATCCGGCCAAACATAAAACATTTTAAATCATTCTACTGGGCCCTTTGCACTTGATTTTCAACATACATCTGGCTAAAAGCCCCCAACAGTAACCATGCCACTGCCTCAACATTAGACTGCCTTGAAATTTCTTCCACCAGATTAATTAGTTTGCCACACTTAGTCTCAAGCAAAGTCTCTGGACAAAAACAAAATGCAGACAAATTTTCTGACAAAGCATAACACATATGATCTGGATTCCAACAACCAATGCAATCCTTATTCCCAACGGAAACGTTGTGAGCCTGGTCTTTACTGGCATCATTTCTATCAGCATTTTGGTCTTCTGTGCTCTGACCAGAATCTCCCATAAAGTTTAGCTTACACCATTCCAGGGCTGATTCTTCAGCTGGCATCTCCAAGCCTCCCAAACTCTTTTCACAAGCCAGTTCCAAAGGCTAACATGGCCACATGGCCAGGTAATATCATAGCAATGACCCAACTTCGCTGGTACCAAAATCTGTCTTAGTGACTTTTCTTGTCACTGAAACAAAATGCCCAATATCCACAGTTAAAGGAGGAAAGATTTATTTCAGCTTACAGTTAGTAGAGGTTAGAGTCTACAGTTGGCTGGTTCCAATGCAGGGTAACATGGCATAGGGGCATCACAGAGGAGAAACAATCCATGGAATGGAAAATATGAGGCAGCAGGCACCAAGCCTGCCTTTCTCTTTTCTCCAATCTGGGCTACAAGGTGTTTCCATGGTGCCACCCACACCAAGGTTAGGGCTTCTCTCTTCAGCAAATCTATTCAGCTGCACCAGAACTATGCTAATTCCAATCAGTGGGCTTAGTACCACACCCTTCATCCTACTATCTCCTCCTTAATTCACATTCATACACCCTAGATAGAGCCACCTCTGAAAATCCCCACCTATGACTGCATGAGGCATTGAGGGGGGCATCTAGATACAAACCATAACATGAGTCAAGTCCGACTGCTTGGGAATAGTCCATGTGCTGGTCCTTTTGAATATAAAAAGGATTTCATCTAACAAACAATGAGAAAATGGTGGCCCAGGAAGACATCACAGCATGAAAAAAGTATTTAGATGGTGTTATGGCTACATGTAAAATGTTCTCCAAAAGGATCACATGTTTGGAAGGTGATTAAATCATGAGGGGGGCTATATTCTCCAGTGGATTCATCCATGGATGAATTCAGTAGCCAAATGTGCTCTTAGAAGTTGAGCCTCATAAGAAAAAGCTGATGAGTGGGAGTGTGACTGGAAGGGTGTATTCTTGTTCCCAGCTCTTCCTTTCTCTCTCTTCCTATCCACCACAGGGTGAGGAGCTTTCTTTTACCAGGCCCTCCACTATTCTGTTTCTGCCTTGAAGCCCACCAGGCATGGACTGAACACACTGAAACTGTGAGCCAAAATAAACCTCTCTTCCTTTATGTTGTGGATGTCCAGTATTTTTCCCAGAAACAGGAAAGTGGCTAAGACAGATGGGGAAAACTTGGGAAACATGACTGCCCTCCACGGCACCCATGCTATCCTCCACTGCCTGTACAAGTTTCTGTTTTGTTTTTTCATTGTTAAAAATATCAAGAGAGAAGGACCTACTTAAGAAAGATCTGAGATGAAATCTAACTAATCATGTTCAATATCCTTCAAACCCAAATCTATTTAATTTTTTTAATCAAGATATGTGTTCTCTTCTAAAGATGGAAACACATTGAATTGTTGCCAAAGAGACAGCACAAATTTGAAATAGAGATTGGTTTAGAGCTCTTGAATATA
The DNA here is from genome assembly GCF_000247695.1 of Heterocephalus glaber. Next base: position 1,882,868 of record NW_004624826.1, on the reverse strand, counting down.
TTGTATTTTTTTGCCCTACCTACCTGCCTACACACACAGACTAGTATAATGGCAAGGTGAAAATACTTTGATTAGCCATTATTGTCTGATGTCATAAGAAAGGGCAGAATGCAAAGGAAGCTCCCTTTTCTGTGTTTCATCTGAGAAAGAAGTGAGGAGCTATGGTAGTTTTTACATGCATCCTGCAAATTTTGTTGGCTTCTCAGGCAATAGGTACCACACTCGGCACTGGACAGTACATTGGCCAGGAGAAAGAAGAAGAGGACAGAGGAACTGAAATGTTCCTTGGCCCACCTGAAATGGATTGAGAATTGGGCCCGCATACCCGTACACTAGACCTCCTCCAAACAGAACAGTTCTTATATCCTATTCACAGTATCAGGGAATGTCCGTGGGTACGACTCCATCCTCCCTCCACCATGTGCTCAGTGTAGCTCCTGTGTCATCAACCCCCACTCCACTCAGGAGCAGCAGGTGATTCATACCTAAGAGTTTGCTGGTGCTACAGCCTCCAGGAAAGTATTAGTGAGAGAAGCCTCCACATGCAACCAAAAAAGCCTGAAGAAAAATTTCAGGTTAGCATTTCTAAGTTGGTTATTTCTTTAAAAATAATGCACCTGTTTGGTCATGACTGTATCTCCATCACCTGAAATACAATGAAGAGGTCTTAGTTTGATGTGTTACTTTTGATCTTTGTTTTAAGATAAAAACTGTTGCACAATAAATAAAAACACCCACTTATATATTACAATGCATAGATTCATTTATTCTATTGTGCTTCCCGGGTACATGTTTTCCTTTGGGAAGTGGAGGGACACCAGCTCCCGTAGTGTTCTTCTTCACCTCAGTGGGCCACCTTCTTATTCTTCCTTGTCCAGTGATGGGTCAAAGCAATGATTCCTGTCCTTGATAACAGCAGGTGGTGTCTGTCTTGGCCAGCCCACTCTCAGAGGCTGAGCTAATTGATTCACCTTTACCTCCAAACCTCCTTCTCACAGCCAGTAAAGAGGGCTGAACTTGGGCCGGGATTTAGCTCAGTGGTTCCGCCGCCTGCTGCACAAGCGCAAGGTCCCGAGTTCGATTCCCCCCCCCCAAAAAAAGAGGGCTGACCTCTTATAGGCTAAATCTCAACTCTTAAATCATAAGAAATAATAATAATAGATATAAATGAGCTTCATAGTTTACAGCAGGTTATGAGATGGGTAAAGCAGGGATTATCATTTCCATTTTACAGATGAGGAAGTTGAGGTCTGCAGTGATTCAGTGACTCACAAAATTGCCCACAGCCAGAAAGCAATGGAACCCTGGCTTGAACCCGGCTTTTCTCCTTCTGAATCTGGTGTGATCTCCAATATCCTGCGTGGCCTCTGCAAAGCGGTGCTTGGAAGACCCTTGTCTAAGAGTAGTGTTTGCATTTTCAAAAATATCCCCAAGGGCCGGGGATTTAGCTCAGTGGTTTCGTCGCCTGCTTTGCAAGCGCAAGGTCCTGAGTTTGGTCTCTGGTACAAAAAAAAAAAAAAAAAATCCCCAAATATCCTTTGCTTATTTCTGCAATTCTACTACAGCAAAGTAATGTTCTAGGGTAAGTGTCGTCTTTCCTCCTGCCTTGCTTTTCACATGCAAATACCCCTAGGATAGGGTTGCTTTTAGGCTTGTGGAAACTGCAGATAAATGGAGCTAATTCAGACTTTGACGCTTAGCACCACTGCTTGCAATGTATCAGCTCTACTGTCCGTAGCCGGTCACTTCATATTACTGAGAATTACATTGTTTATGGATATAATTGGAATGTTAGATATATGAAACAACTGTGAGGAGATTTAGGTAATATATGTAAAGTATGTAGAACATAGTACACAATCAATAATCACACAATTTTGAACATGTATATTTACATATGTCATCTGCAGTCTGAGAGCTTAGATCAGACTCTGCTCTGCCACTCACTCTGCAGAGAAGGGAGCTGCCCTGTACATTAGTTTTCACATTGATAAAATGGTGTCGTAGTATTATCAGGACTATCCTAAAGAATAAATGCATTAATACATTTAATATTGCACTGAATATAAAAAAAGTAGCTGAATGATAATCACAATTTTTATCATTACATCTGCAGCAGAGATGAACTCCTTCTCTTCATGTAGGAAATGGAGATTAATGTTGAGACCAAGTGATCTCTCTGTCCTTTCCAGTATCAGCATCCTGTGACCGCAGGACATCCTCTTGGCAGAATGGGCCAAAGTAGGCAGAAGAGGAGAAAGCATTGCAAATGGAAGGAAGAAAAAAGAAAAGTAGCAGGGAAGAGAGTAAAATTAAAATTCTGCCGCTCTAGCAATGCTGTCACCCAGAAGGCTCCCTCCCTGACCCTGACCGGCTCTCAGCCCTGTCCCACAAGCCTGCAGAGAAGCGTCCGGTCATCCTCCACCTGCTCCCACAGCCACTCCATGGGTCTCCTTTGTCTCGCTGAGGGGCGCCCCACACTTCTCCCAGGCCCCCTCATCCATTCAGCTTATGAGTCCTGGGCTACCTCCTCCCCCCATCCATTGACACTGATGTCCACTCCTGAGGACATGGGCTTCTGTTCCTCTTATGTGGCTCACAGAAAGTGAAAACTGCCAGCACTGTTGGTTGAAAGGAGGAAGAGTAGGGCTTGCAGGCAGGCCCTGGTGCTCGGCTCTTCAGAACCCTCCGAGTATTTGTGCATCACCGAGACTTAATGGACCTAATGTCTGTGTCTGTATGTGCGTGTGTGTGTGTGAGTGTGTGTGTGTGCACATTCAGGAAGAGGCAACAGGAAGCAGTGCCCATCCACCTACCTCCTCCACACAGGAGGAAGCCAGGTGTCCCTCGTGTCCCAAGAGCAAAGGTCAGCCCCTGAGTGAGGGAGGTCACTGCTGAAATGGGTTTCAGGGCTAAATCACTGTCCCTCCCAGACACCCGTTTGCAGGGCAGAACCAATTTGAAAATGTGGCCTGATCAGCAGTCTCGCCCGAGGAGAGACCAGGACCAGCCCAAAGGGAGGTAATAAATCAAGGCTAACTTGCCCTGAGCGGGGAGCCATGGCTGAAGCAGCCCAGGCAGCTGTGAGGCAGGATTGAGATGCAATGGCAGAACTGTGACGGTGACCCCAGCCTGAAATAATTGGGGTTGGGGGAGGTGCACCGTGGGTCAGACTGAGGGGCACTGAAGAATATATGGGGGAAGAGAGCTTTCAAAAGACCTGCTGAGACAATGACAGGCTTTGGTCAGAATAATTATCTGCCATGTTCACACACGCTAAATTCACTTTTAAAGGAGAAACGCACACTCACACAAATACGCAGGCACAAAAGGAAAGAAAACCCTTCTGGGAGAAAACGAAGTACTGAACAGCAAAAACAATAGACCCCAGAGGGAAAAGGTGATAGAAACTTAAGAGAACTTCATTTCCAGGCAAACAGTGCCCTCTAGAGGCATGAATGCTAGCTGCAGGTGAAGTTAAACAAAAGAAGTTCCGAGAAATGAAGCGCAGGAGATGACCCCGCTACTCCGTCATTCTCAAGGTTCCCCTAAGGCAGGGAGAAGAAGGTCCCGACCGTTTCCTGCTTCTGCGTGACTGTCCATGATCTCAGCCTTCTCCTGGGATACCTCTAGCTTCGGCAAGGAGGCTTTTTGCTAAACATGATTCCAAATGGAGTACTGTTAGGGCAAAGGTCGCACTCCAGTTGTGGCATTAGAAAATAGGGAGTTTCCGTAAAGAATGTCACAGAGGAAAATTCAGTACCCTTTGGGGCAGGTGGGAGGGATGAGGAGCAAAAACTGTATTTGCTCTAGAATATGAGAACTTACATCTTTCATCCCTCAGTGAAGCTGCACCCAGAATTCATCCTCTTTCAAAAGCCCGAGACCCAAACAAAGTTCTGGTGAAGAGAATTTCAAAGGCAGAGTGTTCCGGCCAGCAGGTCCCCACGGTGAGTCCCTCCAGGACCCCTGAGCCCCTTCACATCCTTCCTTTATGAAGCCGGTTCAGTCCTCGAATGCCTGAGCCACCGCCTCCCTCGTTCTCTTGTCTCTCTTCCACCACCTCACCCCTAGCTCACCTCAGCAGGCTTCTCACACGCACAGCACACTGAGAACTTTGAAATTAACAAATGTGATCTCAAAACTCAAAACCACTGACTTCGGGCCATGTGCATAGTGTTTGGAGCCTCTGTGAGCCATGACTGACAACAGTCTTCCGGCAGCGTCGCTGAGAGGGGTAGCTGACATAATACAGCAAGATGTCTCTCGTGGTGTGGGGCACACAGCTGATGCTCAACAACAGCCACTGCCCCCTGCTTCCCTTGCTGTCACCACTGAGGAATGTCAGAGGATCCAGCCCACCCTCCTGCCTCTATTCTCTTCCTCCTCAGTCCACGCTGCCTAACAACCCTATCAGGCAACATTCCTGAGCCACAGCTTCACCAGGCCTTCCCCTTACCTCACCACTGTCCCCTGCAGGATACACGCAAACTCCTGGGGCAACCCATGCCGCCTGCAGTCCTCTGTCTTGCTGCACTTGTGCTGACCTTCCCACACAGCTGAGCATGTCCTTGCCACTCCAGTAACAGTGCTTTTGTCTTTTTCCTTGATGTTTCCGTAAGGAAAGCTACTCGCCCCCACCTCCATCCCTCTCCTACCCCAAATCCGAATCCTACCCCTCCTTTGGACAAACTCCAGTGTCTTCTCCTCTTTTGAGCCTTCCCTGGCCATTCCCGGTCCCTGGTGACATTCCGACCATTTGGGCTTCCAAAGTGCATTGTGTCTACCCATTTTGTTCTATTAAATGCAAAATAAATATGATAAATTTGGTAAGAATGATGACAATCCTCAAGTACTGACATGGAAAGATGACTCTGATACATTAGTAACTTATGCAGATAAATAATCTGTACATTCTGAACCGTTCCAGTTAAAAAGAAGGTAAATGTGTACACATACATATACTTGTTTATGGATACACACACAGAGCAAAGGCAGGGAATTTTCATTTTTTAATTTTGAACACTCTGTTACTTGCATTTTTTCCACTGAGCATGTACACACTTTTTAATTTTTTAAAAAAACGTAATTTTTAGACGGGGATTTAGCTCAGTGGTTCCACTGCCTGCCTTGCAAGCACAAGGACCGGAGTTCGATCCCCGGTACCAAAAAAAAAAAAACCTAATTTTTAGAACTGAACACACTTTCGTTTTACACTGACTGTGTGCCAGGCACTGATTTGGGTGTGGGGAATGCTCAAAGGTAAGCCCTGCCTTCTGCAGGGTTGCTAGTCTGCTAGGAGAAAGGCCTGCAGACACCAAGGTGGGAATGGGCTAAGTTCTCAGAGTCAGGGGACAAAGGCTGAGGAGACTCCGAGGAGAAGAATGCCAGCTCTGTCAGGAGAAACTGCCCGGGACTGGGCAAGAGGAGACCACACTGGACTTGTGATGGGGAGGATGAATGGGTATTCCCAGAGCAGAAAAGGAAGAATCAGGAATTCTTGGTGCAGGGGAAAACACACAAAAACAAAAGCATTGCTTGCTCCCCACCCCTCCTTTTATCTTTTTTTATTTTTTTATTTCTTTGAGACAAGGCCTCACTAAGTTCCTAATTTGCCTAGGCTGGGCTTTTACTTGAAATTTTTCCACCTCACCCTGTCAGAATGCTAGGATTTATAAGCATGCACCACTCTGCCTGGCCAGATGCTTGTCTTGTCTGGGGATTAAGCAAGTGATTTTGTGTGGGCAAAGCATAGCACATAGGTATAGAAGTGGGAGATGAGACTCCCATCAAAGGCTGGGATCTTACCTTATGTGATGAGATTGGAAATTCTTTCTTCATAAAACAAGAAACAACATAGTTTTAAGTATCAGTGTAGCTAGTCAGTGGGTACAATATTTGAGAGATGAAAGAGGAATATGCTCTGGAGATCTATATACATCATTGTGCCTACAACCAACAAGGCTGTATTATATACTTAAGGTCTGCTAAGAAAACAGATATCATTTTAAATGTTTGTTACCACAATAAATTTTTATATACAAATTGTAAAGAAAAATTAAGTACCAGTATAGTATGATTATATACCTTCTGGCATTGCTCTAGAATTGTCTCATGATGTTTATAATAATCTTCCTATATCTATTGCATTTATATAACCACTCACTCTCCATTGTAGTGTTTGAAGTTCTTCAAGTGTGCAACTAAGGCAGATGAGAGTTGTTCCCACCAGAGTGGTATGGAAAACTTAACTACCGCACATCCCATGTTTCTTATTAGAGTTAAAAAAATAAACAGTATTTGTCTCAGGTACACTGCTCTGATCGTAGCCCTGCCCAGGAACATAGCATTTATTTCTCAGAATTACTCTCTGAGCAACCAGTGGAAGAGACTGCACTACATCCTCCCCCCTTCCCTTCCACATCCAGCTCCCCATGGGGAGGCAGAGCCCAGCTCCCAGTGTGCTGCTTTTGTGGATATGCTGGAGAGGTGGCTGCTTGGCCGGCAGAGTATCCACATGGCTCCTGATGATAACACCTCAAGCAAGAGAAAAGAAAAACGGTTTTCCGTTGATGGCAGTGTGTGCAGCCGGCTGAGCTGTTTGGCACAGTCCCTGCAGCTGTGTATTCGTGATGCCATGCTGTGTATTTAAGCCAAAAAAAAAAAAATCTCTGAATGATATAATCAATACAAGCTGGAATTTGGTTGACCATTTAAGTGTTTGTTTGTTTCTCCCTGCCAAATATCTGCTGTATGGGGGAGGAAGCTGAGCTATGTAGGAATGAACACCCTGAAAAGTTTAAAACCCTACTGTGCAGAAAAACAGAGACAGATTCTGCCACATGTGGTGCCACTTGGCTGAATTTCCCAACTGTTCAAATGATTTCTATGGCAAACCTTCCCAAAGGATGGGGGAACTAGAAGAGCCACTTCCCATTCTCAACAGGGAGCAGGTGATGGGGCAGCATAGGAGTGAGGGGGCTGGAATAAAGGAACTATTCCACACAAGGTGGATCTAAATGAGAAATGGGGATCGGCATGCTGATGCAGCCAGAGAAATACACCTGCCCAAACAGAGCACTTCCCGCCTATGCTACCAGCAGGTTCATTCTCTGTCAACCACCCCCGTGTGGAATTTTTCCTCCCTTCATTGAGGCCCTTTGTTTAAGGTAGATGGCATATTTGTAGGTAAAGTCTTTAGGATTCCCTGTGAAGGAAGCTGTGTAGTCTGATTATGTTTTCTTCCTTGCTTAGTTTTTAAGGCACTATGAGGTGAACACTGGAAATTGAAGCGGAGTTTGGCAGAAATTAAGTCTGTCCGGCTGCCTACATCTAGCTGCTTTCTCTTCAAAGTCAGGATGAGACTGAATCAAGTTAAGATGGTTCTGGGCCAAGTAACTAAGGAATATCTCCTTGCTTTCCCAAATCAGAGGAACTTTCACCCCAAGATCCCAAGAAAAAGTGCAGGATGAACTAGTGGCTTTGGCTCCCAGAATGGATGTTGTGAATGCTGAGAGATTGAGCAGCACTTCAGCCTGAGTCCAGGTGGCAGGGAATGGGAGAGAGAGCAAGCGAAATAGAGAAGGAAAGTGGACTTTTAATAGATAGTGACTCCACAAACACAGAAATCAGGGACCTGGAAGTGGATCCAGCAGCTTGGTCCTCATTCTATACTGCTTCGTTAATTACATACTATTGTTTTATTTTGTATTTAGCTTTCCAGAAAATTTTAGATCCTCAGGAGTAGTAGAGGACGATCATATTTACAAAAGCAGATAATCAAAAGCATGGTCAGACTTGTCCAAGACCACAGAGCTCCTGAGCTGTAGGATGACAGCTGCAATCTTAAACTCAGCACTTCCTGCAGCACTAATTTTGTGACATTGTTTGGTGAATCTCTTGCAAACTTGCTTGTTTTTATCCCCCTCCCCCTAATAATGAGGTATTTATTTCCTATTTCAAGAAGAAAATATCCTAAATATCCAAAAGTGGTTAACAGCTTTATACATCTCTAATACTGTAGAGTCATACTGGATGTATTCTGGAATAACATCAGATTTTGGTTAAATGAGTTCTCTCTGTATTAAATATACAAATTCTCCACTGGAGTTCAAATTGAGACGTGTATTAATTGCTGAGTGAGTCCATTTTATTAGGAATGCATTCCCAGGCTCCCCAAACACTTTTCTGCAAATCAAAATCCATGTTGATATTATTTCGAGTTTTAAAAAATTAGGCAACTAAGTAGACCTTATGGAAGTGTGATTTATCAGCAGCAAGATCTCAATATTTAGCAGAAATGGATGGAGGGGGCAGAGGCCTGGTGGGAAATGTGGGTCTCCAAAGCCCATAGTTCTAAAAAGTTTCACTTAGCAGTTAATTGCAAAACAAACAAATCCTCATCTTGTTCCAATTGAGAAGCTAAGTGGGTAAAATTTACATGTAAGGAGAGAGAAAAGGGGGCCACCTAGCCCCTTCATGTGCCCTGAATCCATATCACCTTGTGTGGCTTTCCACCATTTTATATAAATCTGAGTCTCAGGGACACCAGAGTATTTAGTATAACACAGAGCTGATCTCTTTCAATCTTAGAAGTTTTGACCTAATTGGGTGGGAGACATTAGGCAAGCAAAATGGAGGATGAACTGCAGAGATCTGTGACAGTATTCTGAGAAAAACATCCTGAATTTCCAGTCTAAAGACAAGCATGGAAAAATATCCCAGCAGCCCTGTGCTGTGACATTTTGGTGGATTGGTGTCCATTAGCAGGAGTTTCCCCAGAAGAGGAGGACCCGAAAAAGGATTCCTAATAAGGACAAAGGCAAGAGTAGGGAACATTCCCCAGCTTAGTTTCAAATATTCAGGTAATTCTAGGAAAAGATGGCATCAAGGCCACTTTGAGGAGAAAGAGCCCCCTTCAGAAGGGACTATACTCTTGCAGTGTGGAAAATTAAGGTGCAGGATAAAGCATACCAAATGGTATAGTGATTCATTTGTTCACTCAACAAATATTTATAAGTACTTACTACATATTAACACTTGTTGGAAATTCACTGGCGAACAAACCCAGTAGCACCAACTGCCTAGTGGGGAAAACAAACAATAGAGCATAAACACACACACACAAAAAAATGTTAAAATGTTAGTCAGAGTAGGCCAGACTTTGCTGTGATAATGAAAAAACTTTAAACTTTCAAAAGCTTGGCATAAATATTTAAATCCCACACCCATGAGTCAGCTCTCAACATCTGTACCTCTACTCTCTGAAACATGTAGCCTTCAGTCATTGAGGAAGAGCAAGAGACAGTTGAAGGATGTATTTAAGAGCCAGGCTGGGAAGTGACTGGCATCACTTCTGCCTGCATGCCATTAGAATAACCCCAAGCACCTCCTGGCTCTTAGGAAAACTAAGAAATACAGGAAAACACACCTTTATTTATTGAGCACTAATAGTGCCTGACACATAGAATTACAGATGTTGAGACGTCTCAACTGATAGGACCCCTACCTTCTCTGAGACCAAACCTATGAAGTAAATGGCTTCTAGAATCCTCTCCATCCCAGTAGTGGTGGCAGTGATTTTGAGCAACCTTCCTCCTAGTCCACCTAGTCTTTGAGTGTAGACACAACTACTAGGCACTTCCTCTGACTCACAGATCTGCCAGGGCATTACCCACTGATTTATTGTTTTTCTCTCATTTCAACTCTCAAGTCTCACTCTGATCCCTAGTCAGTTCTCTCTACTTACCTACTAGGTCTACAGATTCCTTGCAGATGTTTGCATATAGCTTGTGTTCATTGAGCCAGAATTAAACGCTTCTTTAAGAAGCAAAAGCAGAGGATTAACTTTTCCTCCTGCACCCAATAGACTCTTTCCTGCCCATGCTGATCCTGTAGCTTCACGCTAAAGTAGCCCCCTCTTCCTCACCTGTCTTCTGAGGCCCCACTAATATCCCACAACCTGATTTAAGTTTCTGAACCTTCAAACACACTAAACATTATAACTACACTTTTTCAAATCTCTTCTCAACAAAAAGATTGTAAGCTCCCTGCAAGATGAAAGAAACTCATTCTACAGTTTCTGCTGTCATTTCATGAGACTTGGTGTGAGGAAGTAGCTCTCTTGTGCCTTTCTTCCCCTTTGTGACTCTGGAGAGTGAGCTGTGCCTTGACATTGCCCTTCAACCTGAGTAGCCCCAGAATACATGAAGACAAGATTAGAGCCAAAACATGGGCCACACACTGAAGGAAGATATTCTGCAAATTGGCCTGTCTGGGCTTCAACACTTGTTAAAACTGGGTTCAAATTCTGGCTTTACTATTGCTGATTGAGTGATCATAGATGAACTGTCATCCTTTTCTGAGTCCTAGATGGTTCATTAGAAAAATACAATAGCCTTTCAGTAGTGCAGTGACAATTAAAAGTTACAGATACAAAGTTCCCAGTTCTTTTGTAAGTAAATCCTTAAAATGGTGGTATTGTTCTGTATTTTTTTCTCCTATTCTCTCTCTACTCTCCACTTGATGGTTCCTGCTTGCTTCTTTTGATGTTTCTCTCTAGTTCTATCAATGGTGACTATTGATTCTTTCTAGTTGTTGATATCCCTAAGGAAATGCCTTCAACTGGATTAGTTATACATATAAAACATGCTCTGCAGAGTTTTCTTGCCAGAATACTATAAAGATCACTGGCCTGCTTTGGTCTTAGACTCTGATGAGTTTCCACCTAACCAGGGTTTCCATGCCAGGGTGTCATGGCCCAAAACCCAGGGATCCATGTGTAAGGAACTGCCCTGCATCTCTTTTTAAATAAAGTGATTATGTAACTAGCAAGTACTGAGGTTTTGGTCCTTGATAGATATTCACTAAAAAAAAAAAAAAAAAAATGTGGGATCTTCATGATTGGAACACCAGGGGAACAAATAACCAGCAGAGAGAGCAGTGTTTTGCAGCTTTTATTGGGCATATAAATCACCTGTGGATCTTATTAAAACTACAAATTCTAATCCATCATGTCTGGAGCAGAACTTGTATTCCCAAGAAGCCCCCAGGAGGTGCTACTAGTGTGAACTCAGGCTACCCTTTGAGTAGCAAGGTATAAAGAGCTACGCCATTGACTATCTCTACTTCTTGCCCTAATGATCTATTTCTGTGCTAGTGGCCCACCCTGGAATATAGATGACATATTATTCTACTATCAACTTTAGGAACATTGAGAAAATAGAGTATCAAGTGAAATGCTCTGTGCTTCAAGTAACAAAAATGAAAGACGGTGGTTACCTGCCTCACCTAAGGACTCACTGAACAATTTGACTGTACATCGCTCTAAAACTATGAGTTCTTCAAAGGCAAGTGCCTCTTCCATGATTTTATATATCCAACATTTAGTAAAGTGTCTGGCATGTACCTAGTAGATTCTCAACAAATATTCGTTGAACAGAAATGAATTTCTCTTCAGTATAACCTAAAATTTCTAGTGCACACAGCAGGTACTCAATAAAAGCTTGTTGAATGAATTAATAAAGATGAAAAGAAGTAATGGGTATGGTCCTGTGTAGAGGAAGATATTATTTCACATCAAAATCATCTGAACAAGATCATCTCTCAGGGCTGGAAGGGCACAGAGGGAAATAATACTGCTGTTAGACAAAGTCCTTGGAAACGAGTAGGCCTCAGCTGACAATCCAAATTGGTTTGGGTACCATCTGGTGCTATGATTGAAGCATTTTTCATGCTCACTAATAAAGAATTCAGGCTGGCTTTAGGGAGCACCAGGTCAAACTAGTGAGTCCTAAGGGCTGAGCACAGAAGCTGCCTATGGTGGCTGCAGAGGGAGCTGCTGACTTGGGCTGCCATCCCCTCCTACCCATGGCCAGGAGCATGTCTTACAGAAAACGAATGCAGACTCCAGGGAGCAGCTCCAGGTTCTGTGAGGAGCTCACCAGGGAGTACCTGACTGCAAAGCTGGAGCAAATGAAAGGCTCCTTTCTCAGTGTTTGGCTTATAAAAGAAGCCTGGTGGCTGGAATCCACCAGCTCCCTGCAATCTCAGACACCAGAGCAGCTCTGAGAGCTGCAGACAGGCAGGGAAACAAATGAAAGAGAAATGCTGCCAACATTGGTAACAAAAGCATGTTCACATTGCTGGAGTTACGCGGGATGTAGCCTAGGAATTTTGCTTTCAGGAAAAAAGAAAAAGAACATTTGGAGTCTGAGACGGAGAGGGCATAACAGAATGATTATTCTCCATGAGGAAAAGTAGGGAAAACTGGGAAGCAGCACCAAAACAGAAATGACAAATTTCCTATAAGATGGCTGAAAGTATATGTTTCCCTTCCTGCAATCTTCATGTACTCTTTTCTAAAGTGAGACTCTCACGGACATGCTCAGAGAAAGACCATGGGAGCTTATTTTGGTCCCTCTTTTGTCATTTTTGCTTTCTTTCTTCTTTTTCCCTCCCTTCAGCTCTCTGTCTGGAATAGGCTAAGCAGGCAGTGCCTAAAGATAAAGCAAATAATATGAATCATTCTCGAAATTTAATTTCTCCAAAGTGAATTTTGAGAGGTAGTAACAAGTACAGGTTGAGCATCCCTAACCCAAAAGTCCTAAATCCAAAATGTTTCAAAATCTGAAAGTTTTTCAATATCATGTCAGCAATGAATGAGTTTCAGATTTCAGATTTTCATCTTAGAGGTACTCAATCAGTAAAATTCATGCAAAAGTTTCAAAACTTAAAAACTCCAAAATCTGAAACATATTTGGTCCCAAGCTTTTCAGATAAGGGATACTCAGCCTATGATAACTAAGAATAACTAGTATTTTTAATCACTTACCATGTGCCAAGGACCACTTACAGCACTTTAAAGTTAACTCAGTGAGTCACAATCCACTCAGGGGGTGCCATAATAATCATTGATATTTTATATATGAGGAAACTGTAAAAAAAAAAAAAAAAAGGAAGACCAAGCAGCTATTACAAGAACTCTCAGAAAATGTACCATGAAGTCTAGTCTAAAAGTCATTCAGGCTGGCTCCAAAGCCCACATTAAACACCTCACTGTTTTGCTCCTGAGAAAGAAAGTCAACTTGTTGGGCCAATTACCACAGTGACCCCTCTATGGCAGCCATCCCTACTCTTGGGGTACACTGCCTGCCTTTCACTGGCTTGGGTTTTGTCCATGGATTCCACCTCTTAATCATTTCCCTCTGTCTTATCCAATGAAGTCATTTCTTGGACAAATTTCACTGTGGCTTCAGGATACCCTAATCAATAGTCCTGGTCTGGTGTCCAAGTTCATGAGCTCTGGGAGGGAAGATGAAACCTTCCCACCCTTTTCTTGCTTCTCCCACCCTCTTATTTGCTCTCATTCAGCCTGTGCTGCCTCTTTTTTTCCTGATAACTCTGACCACCTATTTTCCAAACTGGATTTATTTCCTTGGTCATTTTCATTCTGCTATTCTGCTATCTTAAATCTATTTCATTAATTTCAAATTTCATATCAGTGTCTCCAGCATCCAGAACTGCTCAAAAATATAGTTTGTGCAGATGTGTCACCTAATTTCCCCCACAGTATAGCAGAGATATTGAGAGAGTACAGAAATAAACCAATAAAACTATCTTTCCCTTATTTTCCTTGTAATCTTCTGACCTCAGAAAATCAAAAAGGATCTAGTCTAAACTTTATGCAGCTAAGAAACGCCAGGATGGGTGGCAGCACATGTGTTAGGAGGACATTAAGGACGTGAGATGATCACCAAGAAATTGGGGCCTGGGATTGACTCCTGTGCTTACTTTCTACTGAGACATCTCCCCAAAACCTCTTTGTCTGGGGACCCTGACCCTGACCCTGACCTCCAGGATCCATTTAGGAAGGTGGTGCCACACTAGATTTTCAGAAGTGAAAATTTCATTCTTGGTCAAGAGGGATAAGAGAAAAGGAGAAAACATTTCAAATGGCACCCACAACTATTCAGATACTAATGAAAACTTAAGGAAATGGAAGCAGAAGCATATCATCTGCATTAAGTTTTTACAGCCTAGTGGGTTGTTAGGAATCAGGAGTGCACTGCTGGAAGTCAGAGTTCCCCCTGATGTGTCTTCCAGCTCAGGTATTCTGTTTTAACTTCAAGCAGAAGAAAGTGCAACCTCCCTCTCTCTGCTAGCCAGCCCTCTACTTGACCCTCTCATGCCTATGTGCTATCTGCAATCCTCTAGAAAGGTATGATAAAGAAAGCATGGATTCTGAAGTTAACAGGCTGTAGTCCAAAGCTTGTTTCTATGATTGGTTAATTATGAGATCTGGGGCATACTGTTTAATTTTTCTGAGCTGTCACCATGATGAAATGAAGCAAAATAGACAAGTAGTTAGTACAGCTCAGGTTAGCATAATATTGAGTCTTACTGATAGTGTCCTACATTTTCCTTTCAAAACTTCAATTTTCTTCTTTCCTTGGGTTTTTCCTTTTTTGTGTGTGTCTTCTATTTAGAAACCTTTGTGATTTCCTTTTAACTGCTTACAACTATTTTTTTCTAAGTTCTTAATTCCTTTCCGGCATCAAGTAGGAAGAAAAGGGAAATGGAAGCATGTAAAGGTATTCATCTTGGAAATTATAAAGGGGAAGCACTGCAAATCAGCCATGACCCAAAAGGGAGTAAAACAGTATTGAGATCCTGTAAGTCTGGAGGCACCATCTGGGACTAAAACTTACAAGGAAACAAATCAAATCAGTCTTTCCTTCATTCAGAAGATACTTTTGCCTCCGGGATCACAGCAGCCTTGAGCAATTTTCAGGGATAAGCCATGAAGCACTGTTGTGTATTGCAGAGGAGGGGGAGGAAAACCCGTTCTACAGCATTCCCAAATCCCTTCATCTCTCTCTGGACAGCCATCAGGATCTGAAGACTCCTTTGAAGATACCTGGCTAATTTCTTAGCATCTTCTCTCATGAATATTCTTCATGATGGTCTCCTGAGAACTTATTCATGTTATCAAGAAACTACCTTTTTTGCTTTTGCTTTACTCCAGTAACAGGAAAAAGAATTACCAAAAAAAGAAAAAAGACAATATTAGGCAAGCAAGGTACAGGTGTCCTTCAGGTTATGGCCTGGATTCAGGAACTGCTCAGTTCTATTCCCTATGACATCTCCTTGTTTGCAATCTGAGGAATGAGAAATACAAACATAACACAGTAGAAGAATTGGCCCAAAGAAGTGTAGATAATAAGGGAGGCGCCAGAGAGGAAAAGCTCAGTCACATCTGAATGGAGAAAAGAACCAGCAGGGAAAACTTTATGGAAAAGGTAGTTTGGGGGTTGAACAAGATTTGTCAGGGAAAATGAAAGGTGGAGCAACCCAGTTATATGAGTACCACAAAAAACAAGCACAAGCAAGAAAGTATGGACTATATTTCAAAAAGCGTGAACAATTCAATTTGGAAGGAGACAGTGACCCTGTAAGGGAATGATGGATGAAAGAATGGAAAAAGCCAGAGGAAGGGGGCATTTCAGTTAAGCAATTTCAACAACAGGAAGCCACAGTGCAGCTAATGTGCTGAAGATAATCCAGTGTGGGAACTGATCTTCAGAATATCTGTTCATTCATTAATATTTTCATACAGACATTAAGCATTCTATCCTTTCAGTAAAATCCCTAACTTCTCCCCACCCTATCATTGGACATGTGAGTCATTGATATCAAAGACTGAAGGGAACTCAGAATTATTTAATTCATGCTTCCATTTTATTTCTTACTAGGACTGAGACTTATTTAGTTCATTCTTCCATTTTATTGATAAGAAAACTGAGACTCTCATATCTCTTAACTCACAACTCCAGGGCTTTTTGTGCCTCACCAAGATGCTTCCTAGACTTCATGTTATCTCTCTCTCTCTTTTTTAAAATCCAGAGCTAGTTTGCTCATTAGCATTGTTAATGTACTTTGGAAATATGCCCGTTTTGCAATAGAGTAATGGCTTTACTAAGCAGCAACTTCCTTTAAACCACTTTCCTTTTAAAAAGCAGAAAGTCTACTTGGCTCACCTCCAAAGATTCCTGGAATATTAACTCAGTGGGCTACCCAGAGATACTATTAAGTCAGCACAATATACGTGCTAGAACAGAGGGAAGAAGGAGTGACCTGCCAATAAAGCATTGATAATTGGGTGGAATCATGTCCTGAAGCCTTTGAAAATAAACTATGCAATGCCAACTGATGCTTCCCTGTGGTAGGTTAGATGTTAGCTGACTCGGGGTCAGAAAACTGGAACTAAGTCTTAACACTGGTACTTTCAAACTGAAAAATATTTTGTCTGGTAATGAAATTTTATATTGAAATTAATACAAATCTTTACATTAAAAACTTAGGATCTCAAGACGATTAAACTCATATATAACAGTATATCATAGCAATTAGATAATATAAGAAGTATTTGCATTAAATTCCTATTGCTGTATAACAAATCACCATATATTTAATGCTTTGAAACAACAACATATTTATTATCTTAAAGAGATGAGCATGGAATCACTGAGTTTTCTGCTGTGTTTTTCAAGGCCAAGATCTAGGTAGCCATATTTTCATCTGCAGCTCTGGTCCCTCTTCCAAGCTCATTTAGGTGGTTGTTAGCAGAATTCAGTTGCTGAGGTCCCAAATCCTTACTGGCTGTCAGTTGAGGACCTCTCTCTTGAAGGCTGTCCTCAGATCCTAGCCATGTGGTCTCCTCCATACTCAGTTCACAATATGCCTTCTCCTTTTCTTCCAGATCTACAGCAGAGAAAGCTGTTTGTTCTTCCTTTAAGGGGTCACCTGACCAGGCCAGACGTTCCAATGGTCATGTTCCACCCAATTAACTCAAATTTAACAGATTACAGACTTTAGTTACATCAGTACAATTTATTTTGCCATATAAGGTGCATATTTGTGGGAGTGAGGTCCTATATTACAGTGCCACTTCATCCACAGGGAGGAGACTACACAGAGCCTGAGCACCTGGGTGCAGGAATCTTAGGGGTCATTAAAGACTTCTGCCTACCACTGTGTTTATGCATCCTTCCAGACCATGAGCCTCTTTAGAACTTGGATCAGAACCAAAATAACAAAAAAAAAAAAAAAGAGTTGAAATGAGTTTACCCAGACTTTTAAATATCTCTAGTTTGTGTCTGGTTATGTTGAGACACTGAAAACAATTATAATTAAGCATAGATTTCCATAAATAATGGGCTGTTTGTAACAATGATTTGCCGAGATAGCTAACATTTTTAGGGAGGAAAATTTCATAAAGTCAGTAGAATGACTTATTCCCTCTCTGAGCTAGCCTATTCACCAATAAATATTTATCAAATAAAGACCTTTTAGGCATTGAACAGTGTGCTAGACTTCATGGAGGACAAAACTAAGGAATACTAGACATCATCTTTTTTCTCAAGAAGCTCTTGCATAGTAGGGAAAGAAGATCAAAAAACATAAAATAGTTTTAAACAATGCAAGATAGAATAAATTAATTTTACGTGTAACTTGAGTGATAGAGAAACATATTGTAGAAATTTATGGAAGTAGGAGATCAAGATTGACTGAAGTAAGAAGAGAAAGTTTAAAATTATTTTAGTAGTTATTTAATAGTTAATGCAATAGTTATGCAAGAGAGATTAGACTTGGTCCATTAGAAAAGAGATCTCTTAAAGGTTTTGATCTGTGACATGGAGCAATGAAAGCTGCCACACAAGGAAAATAAGTGTGAAGAGGAATTGAAGGATGGATGGAGTGGAAGAGGCCGAGATTGTGGAGATAACCTAGACAGTCAATGTATTAATCCAGTATGAGGTGATGTGGGCCTAGACAATGTGACAGTGTTAGGCCTAGAGGGAGGATTCAATAAGAGACACTTTAAATAATAGGAGCAGGATTTGGTCCAGGATTTCACTTGATACGGAGAATAAAACAGAGTTGAAATCTATAGTTTTAAATTTAGGTGGCTATGGCAGAGATTGATGACTGCACATCAAAATTCATTCCTTTTTCCTTTTGGACAAACAACTAGACCATATTTCCTAGTTTTCCAGGCAGTTACATGTGGCTATGGCATTGGGATCTAGCCAATTGGAAAGATGGGTATTATATAGCAGCTGACCTTCTGAACAATAAAATCTCCTGCATGTGCTCCTCCAGCCTCTTTTCCTCTTCCACACGGCTGGGTTGGAGACAATCTTCAGGTGCCAAAAGGGCACTAAGGAGAAGGGTAGCCCTGCAGATTTCTTCTACCCTATGCTGCTATGAAAAGAGAAAACTGACCTCAATTAAGTTTGAAAAACTCTACATTTTTGTCAGCTTATTTTAGGAAACTACTAAAGACTACTTTTTATTGGCTTAGAAAATAGTGGCCCCAGTAACAGATATATTGGGCTGGGAAGAAGACATTCATTTGAGGGTTTTAGAGAATACCTAAAGAAGTAACGAGTCTAAAAAATAGGTCATGGCCCCGGGATTTAGCTCAGTGGTTCCTGAGGATTTAGCTCAGGTTGCCTGCCTCACAAGTGCAAGGTCCCAAGTTCAATACCCGGTACCAAAAAAACCCAACAAAAATAAACAAATAAATAAATAAAACAACTTCTTATAAAAATAAAATTAAAAATAGGTCGTAGTACAGCAGAGTCCAAGCTTAAGAGAAAGGACTCAATAGGAAAGAGAGATTTGCTATTTGTAAACTACCTAAAGTTTGTTAACACAATAGAATAGATTATTTTCTTGCAGTCTCTTCTCAAGTCTACTCTTGCTCTCACTTGAGAAGAAAATAAGAGTAAGACATGAGGACTTCAATAAATGTGCATTAAGGAGTGGAAGAAGGAAGGAGAACTAGTGAAGAATTGAGAGGAAAGAAAAATGGCTCACGTGTAAAGTTTTACTTCAATTTTAATTCCTGATGCATCTTCCACTGCCTAACACTGGAGAAAGTCCAGGAACAACACCATCATTAAACAAGGGTCATGTTGCCATGCAAACCAGCCACCACTGCATCGTGGCCCAACTTTGTCATATCCATGTAATACCCATTAACACTCAATCAAAGTTGTTTAAAACAAACTGCTAGCATCATCATACCTGCTTTTATTTGACTAAAAATTAGTTTATCCATATTAGAATTTTTCATTCCCTTTACTTTGCCCTTGGGATATCTTACTTTTAGCAGCAATATATAAGCATGTATCACAATTGTCGATGTCAGTTGCAACATTTTGGTTGATTTCTTTTCTCATGAAATTGTTTGAAGTAACTGGCTTTTATTAGCATTACACAGGCACAACATACTAGATATACTAGACATACTAGACAGCTGCTCATACTAAAAGAAATATACAAAACCTATTTTCCACTTTGAAGTTTACTGTATAGCAATAATTTTATGAAAAAGTGGTAAATTTAGGGCCATTCACAGTTTAAAAGTAAACCTTAAATAAGTAATGAGTATTGTTTTGCTCTGAGTTAAGGAATGAACACAAGTTATTTTGTTGCTGTTGTTAATGTTCATGAGTAGTCCTTACAGAAAAAACAAAGAGATTCAAAGCAACAAAACTACCTTTAAATAAAGGGCCAATAAGGCTGGGGATGTGGCTCAATGACAGAGTGCTTGCCTAGCGTGCATGAGGTCCTAGATTTAATCCCCAGTACTGCCAAAAAAATTAAATGTCAGTATCAAATAAAAAGTAAAGAATAATTTTGAGTGGAGAGTAAAGACTTTGGTCATTTCTATGTTTAAATAGTAGAAAACTATATGTCAGTAATTCAGAAAATACTAATCAGAGGCAGAGAAGTTTCTAAAGGAGAAACACTCAGCCACAGAGGGAACATAGCTAATCCTAACCCTTAGGCAGCCACTCAACAATACTCCTTGTCTGTCTGATCCTCCTGTCCACTCCCTACTGAAATGTGTTCCAAGAACGGTGGTGGACGTCACATTTCACTAAGTTTAATAGGGACAAAAATTGCAAAAAGATAGGGTTTATTTAAGGCCATATCTTCATGATACCGAGGAAATGGATGATTGGCAATCAATACAGTCAAAGGACTCAATCAAGTTAAGAAAGCAAATAAGTTAGATAAATGATTGAACAATGCTGACAAAACTAGTGAATTATTTGAGATGTTCGCTCTCTTTTACAGATTTTTTACATTGTGTAAAGACAGAAGTCCTTGATATATAAGAAACTCCTTTTGTTCTCTTTATCATATAATGCACCATTTTCCCTCCTCCCCTTTTTTATACAGTATAACTTTTCCCCAACTTTCAGTTAGACAAAATAACAATAGTGGAAATCACTCAATGATCTTTTTAATTTCCTAAGCTCTTTCAACCTCCTTAGGCCCTACTTTAATGCAAATCAAACTTGGGTGGATTGTACATTACCTACTGAAAAATAGTTTCAATTAGAAATTTAATTACACTGTCTTGAAGAAATGGAAACGACAGTTTCTTTGAATTTTATACATTATGAAAACCTCCAAAGTGCTATAAATCTGCTAATTGATTTCTGTACCTGTTATGTTTGATTAGGTATATTTTATTGTCTTCTTGGTTTTAATTAACCCTGGGCTTGTCAAAATGCTTCCAGTGACAAAGGATATATGATGAAGTGTGATAAACTCTATTAACGGAGGCTGACTTTTGTCAGTAATTGCTCTCATGCACAAGAGTTATTAGAAATTAGCACACAGAAAAAAAAGAAATTGTACTTTGGGTAACAGTATTTATTGGCAGCCATAAATCTGTGGATTGCCCCCTATATGCTGAAGATAAGCAAATGTGAGTGACCATAAGGTCTTATAGAAGATCAGTCACTCACTAGATGTCATATAAATATTAAGAGTGACAAAATGGAAAGAATTATGAAGTCTGGGTGATAAGAGCAAAAATTAGACCAACATCCCTAACTGTTAAAATTAAGGAACTAGAACCAAAGGGTGGACATAAATAGAAAAACCAAGCTGCTATCATTGAGGCTGAGCCAAAGGAGTTACTTAATACATGCTCATGCAACTGCTATAAGAATAAATTAATCAACCAATAACTGGATTTTCCCAGATGATTTTGACAGTTTTTTTCACTCCAAAATCATTGTAACGGTAAATTTTTTTTGGTGCTGGGATTCGAACTTGGGACCTTGTGCTTGGGAGGCAGGTGCCGGAACCACTGAGCTAAATCCCCAGCCTGTAATGGTGACTTTTTACCAAAGTGGTCAATGCAAACCTTTCTGTTGAAAAAGAAAAGAGAAACATTTATAATCTATTACCAACTACTTTAGAAAGAGGAGAGAGAAAAGAGATTGTTCATCTATCCAACATTACAACACTGTAAACTTTAGTTCGCCTTATAGTCCAACACCGACAAAATTTCTTGGGCTTTTAATCCTGAAGATACTGGCAGAAGCACTCCTCCAAAAATTATCATATAATGTTTTTTGAGACAGATCCTTTTCTTCTTTTTCATCTCCTCCTCCTCCTCCTTCTCTTCATGGATTTTTAAAATTGATTTTATTGGTACATTTTAGATATGCACAATGATCACATTTATCATAAGGAATTTGTACCTGTATGTAATACATTTTGATTTTTCTTTTTTCCTCAATCCTCCTCCCTTCCCTTCAATCCCTCTTTCTCTCTTTATTTACCAAGGGTTTATTTCCATTTTTTTCCTTCTATTCTCTTTTGTCCCCTTCCTTCCTTTCCCCCACCCCTTCCCTAGTTCCCCTTTCCATTTGAACATGTTCTTCCTATTTCTCAATATCTATTGTACATTTTAGTCCTTATTTACCCTTCCCATTTCTCACACCAGAGAAACAATGCGATATTTAAACATGTGTGAACAATTTATTTCATTTAAGAGTATGATGAGATAGATTCTTGTTCTGTACCCTAGTTTGGCTTCAATCCCATAATCTGTAGCCTCAGCCTCTTTAGTGCTGGGATTGCAGGCGTGTGTCATTTGCCTCATCATATGAAAGTTCTGTTCTACACTGAACTTGTCATGTCATAATCCTGAACACTTGGCCGTGTGGCATAATTTATTATAATTGGGTGACTTTGCCCAATCAGGCTAGATATTTAGCCATGACACACAGTCCTTGAAATAAATATCTGGGTTGGAAATCATAAAACTCCACTGGTTTTGGTGATAATTTTGATGTGGATGATCACAGATAGGAGTATCGTAGTCAGATTGAAAGAATAAGCCAGGGAGAAATGCAAAAACATCCTTGAGTCATGAATACAGAAAAGTAAATTTGCTAGGTAACTGAGAAGAAAGGAAATAGAAAAACTAAGATTAGAAAGGTAAGAGAAGAAAGCCATCCAGTGACAGGCTAAACAGTCTAGAAAAGGAGGCATCAGATAAATTACTGACAACTTATTATGATGCATTATGGAATGCACTGCATACCAAACTCAGAAAGGTTCTGCCCCGAGGACACTCCTACACTGAGCTTAGTTTTCCTATAGGGGAGTACACAAGAGAAAAAGAAGAACAAACATGAGCAAGTGGTACTGAGAAAACCAACTGGTCTCCCTACTCTCTGAGAAGCTGCAGAAATATATGGTACCTAAGTTTAAAGAGTACCAGCCTTTGGAGCTGAGGCAACTGAAAGGCATCCTGCTGAGTCTTATATCACTGGCCTATAGGGGTAAACATTAAAATTTCATCTTCATCCCCAAAACTCCATGGAGAATGCAAGGTGGCTGAACCTGTAACATAAGAGCTAATTGAACAATGAACTTGGAAAGGAATAAAACAATTTACACAAGAAGAGGAAGAAAAATCCAAGAACTCACTGTATGTTCCTAAAGAGAATTGCTGAAGGAGAGAGATGGCAATTTGAACACAATAATGATGGCGATAACCATACCACGAGCACTTAAGAAAAATGAATTAAAGCACAATTTCTTGTACCTGAAATACATATTTTGAGATTTGATATTTATTAGATGTAACCCAAGAATTGTATATCCAATCAAGATTGCAATCACCTATCAGAAGAAGAGGAGGTTATACAAGAATTTGGATATGCCACATACATATCCTATCAGAGAAAACTATAATACAAAAAACTTTAAACCACATATGAATTAAAGTCAGAGGAGGAAAAAAGTTAAGAAGAAGTGAGGGATGAATTTTGTAATACATACAATTAAATCAAAAAGAATAATGAGAGTGATGGGCAGTAAGCAGCATTGCTATTGAATTATAGTTATTAGAATAAAAGACACATGCTGTAAGGGAAGGCCTAAAAATTGCTTGAAATTAAAGCCATAAAAACTACCTCAGGAACACCTAAGGGTTTTAGAAATGGATATGAATGAATGAATTATAAGGACATTAACATGAGGAGAAGAGAAAAAGAAAAAATTGTCTACAGAATTTATTTTATTGAAGTGATACGTGAGTCAGATTTCTGTTACTATAACAAGAACCTGAGATAAGCAACATATAAAGATGGAAAATTTATTTTGGTTTACAATTTTGCAGATTTCAGCCCACAATTTATTGGCTCTGTTACTATGGTATCACCATCATGGGAACACATAATAGAGCAAAACCACTCACCTCTTGGCTGGGAAGTGACACAGCAAAAAGAGGAGACTGGGGTCCTAAAGATCTTCTACTTGGTCCTACTCCTTAAATTCCCACTGCCTCCTAAGAGCACCAGCTGGAAACAAAATCTTAAACACATGGGCCTTTTGGAGGTGTTTAAGTTCCACATTATTGCAGGTAGGGAGGTCAGTGATTGAACGAAATGTCATATAAGAAGGAAATAAGGGTATCTTCCCGAAAGAATTAAAAGAATCATACCACAAGATATATGTTTATAGCAGCACAGTTTGTAATAGCTAACACTTGGAAACAGCCCAATTGCCCATCAACTAGAGACTGGATAAAGAAAATGTGGTTTTTCTATAAAATGGAGTACTACTCAGCCATAAAGAATGAGAAATTAGAGACATTTATAGCTAAATGGATGCACATTGAGGAGATACTCTTAAGTGAAATAAATAGGTCACACATGTATAAATACCGAATAGTTTCTCTGGTGTGAGAAACTGAAAGTGTAAATAATGACTAAAAGGTAAAATAGATAATGTGAAATAATAAGAAAAGGGGCAAAGGGGAAAGTGGGAGGGGTAGGGGAAAGGAAAGAAGGGAATGGAATTAATATGAGAAAACGGAAACAGTCTTTGTAAATAGGGAGGGGCCAAGTGGTTGAAGGGAGGGCAGGAGAATGGGGAAAAAAATAAGAACCAAGAGAGAGTATGTAAAGGTGCAAATTCCCAATGATGAATGTCATTATATTGTATACCTAAAATGTACAAATAAAATTATTTTTTAAAAAATAAGGAAATAATTGGCATTTTCTTTTCAAAGAATAGCATATATGTACAATAAAAACCCACCTCTAGGCACTTATTAAATATTTGTTGAATAAATAAATTACAAATGTTGAAAAAGAAACAAGCACCATGAGTTGAATAGAAAATGATTTCAGAATTCCAAACAAGAGAAAAATGAATAAATTGTAACTTGATTCAAGTAGCATAAAAGAAATTTGAAGTACTAGATCAAACAAAAAGTAGAATGGCAAGATTATAAAAGTATTAAGTATGTGTTGTTTCATTACTGTGAATATGCTGAATTCCCTTTAACACAGAGACTGAGACTTTCCTGATGTAAAAAGCAAAGCTCAGCTATCTATCCTTTATGATCTTGTTATTCAAAGGTTCCTGGAACCAGCAATATCAGCATCAGCTGCAGCCTGGTAGAAGTGCAAAATCCCGGGTCCCTCTACAGACCCTCTGAACAGAAATTGTATTTTAATAAGATCCCTAGTGATTCATATGCCCATTAAAGTTTGAGAAGCATCTTTTCAGAAAATATACTTAAAACAAATATATTAAAGAACATTGAAAAGAGTGAGATGGACAAAGAGGTATCAGACAGATGGATACAAACACAAAAAGTGCCAATATTAATTCTAAAGTATTGTTTAAAGATAATAAATGTCAAAAAGGGAAATCATGTGCTGATTTTTAAAAGTTCAATTGTTGTTTTTTTTTTTATTTAACTTCAGGTTCACAAAAACAGACTATTGACAATCTCTGGTTCATGATAATTTCTCATCATCCATTCACAGCCCATTTTTATTTTGTTAATTAGATAATTCATTCACTATTTTTTTGTTTGTTTGTTTGTTTGTTTTTTTGGTACCAGGGATCGAACTCAGGTCCTTGTGTTTGCGAGGCAGGCGGCGGAACCACTGAGCTAAACCCCCGGCCTTCATTCACTATTTTTAATTATGTCATAAACATTTGAGATACCTTACTCAAAACAACCACATAGACAGCAACAATAACCTACATCTAAACACAGCATCCCTCTCCTATCTCATTTCTCTCCCTTTTACCACCTGATACAAATGTCACCCTGAATCCTGTATTAATCAAATATTTGCTTTCCATTTCACATAATTCCCTTCAATCTATATGTTCTTAAGTCTTACGCAGACACACAAATACACACAGATTATACAAAGGAATCCCATATCTGAGATCTTTGCCTATTTATTTTGTCATTGACATCTTATTGCTAGAATTTATCCATTTTGATGTGTGTCCCTGTGGTTTACCACTCTAATTACAGTAGAGTATACCACTGGGTCACAGTTCGTCCTCCTCTTCTCCCACTGATGAACTTTTGTGTTTTAATAGCATTTTCATTTTGTTAACCAGTGCTGTTTTTGTATGCGATTCTTGTACCACATCTTTTGCTGTAAATATAACAATGTCTCTTGGGTATATATCTAGATATAAAGGACATGTGACATGTAACATTGGAGGACAGTGTCACACTCTTTTTCAAAATATAGAGAACTGTTTAAGAGATGTTTTTTGTCTACAGTCTCTCTCACTCTTAAAACTGTAGATTTTAAATAATCCTGCTCCTATCAAATATGTATACAATATAGGTCATTACAGTGCTGATCTGTACTTACATAATCATAATGATGATAAACATTTCCCTGTATTTGTATTGGCACTGTGAATCCCTTTCCTGTAAAATGTTTGTTCAAAGTTTGTGTTTGCTGTTTCTATTTGTATAAAAAGCACATAATCAGATCTAGGGGGCAACAGTGTGTGAGATTATAGGAAGAGTCTGATACAAGGAACAAATTAAGTTTCACCAAAACACTTTTGTCACATGCATATGAGTATGTATATGTGTGTATGCATGTGCACATCTATATGTATTGCAGAGAAAGGGAAGTTAATTTACATATTTAAAAAATAGAATAGAAATTTGCTTCATATCCATGGAATATTTACAAAACTTTACTATGTAGCTGCCATAAAACAAATTTTAACAATTCTCAGAAGAAAGATTTTGTAGAGCATATCTATTTCAGTACAAATGGAGATGAAGAAAAAATGATATAAAAACTTAAATCATTAGAAATTTTAACAAGTACTCCAGCACTGGGTTTCAGAGCTCAGTGGAGGACCAGTTGACTAGCATGTGCCAGGCCCTGGGGTTCAATCTGTAGCACTAAAAGAAAAAAGTCCACCTCAAAAACCAATGATCAAAGGAAGTCAAAATTAAAATTATAATCTCTAGAATAAAACTGAGTAGGCCTCATATTATAACCCATAAAAAGTAACTAAATCTGCATTCAGAGAAAAAATTTAGTAAATGTTACTTAAATAATTTTAAATATTAATAACTATTGAAATAAATGTAATTATATAATTATATATTATAAATGTGTTTAAATAAAGATGTTTCTTTTAAAGAATAAATACTGTGAAGGAGTTTAGTGATTAAAAACTTTAGAAAGAAAAAAGATTCAAAAAAAGTAGGAGGAATTAATAAAACTAAATGTCATAATTAATCAAAACCAAAAATGTGAGATTAATAATCCTCAAATCTGTTTATTCAAAAGAATTACTTTAAAAACTAGATTCCTTTCTCATAATCCTGTTTAAGAGGTAAAGAAAATATAAAAATTGGAAAAAAAGGAAACAACCATAGATAAGAAAGAGATTTTAAATATTAAAAAAGAAGATAACATGCAACTCTGTGACTACACTTGAGAATTTAAAGGAAATAATTTACTAATAAAATATAATTTAATAGACATGATCTGAGAAAAATTGAAAATATGAACAGGCCTAGACACCATAAAAGAATTTGGAAAAATGATTAAATTCTTACCATTTATAACCAGAACGTTTAAACAATAGAAAAACACGGAAAATTCTGTGATTTATTTTATCAAACTTTTTAAATTTTATGAAGAAAAAATTGTAATCAAGAGGACAAAAGCAAACAAAGAACAATAACAACAAAAAATTCAAGAAACACAAATTATCACAGAAGGTATAAAAAATAAAATTTCTTCTTTTAACATTAAATGCTACATAATAGATAACAACTTTTGAGTACAGAGAAAACAACTACAACTTAAGTGTTCCATACTGAGTGAAGTGTCTCAGATTTAGGATGATCAAACCAAATCCAGGTTTTCTCCTATGCTCTGAGCACCCAGCCTTCCACACCCAAGACATTAGCAAATCCTGGCATCTCTACAATAACGTATCCAGAATCTCACCACCTCTTTCATTACCACTCTAGTCCACACCTTTCACATAGATTGCTTAACTAGAGACTCCTAATAATAAGTTTCCTTTCTCCTACAGATATTTTCCCTACAGGAGCCAATGACCTTTTTAAGACACATCACTGCATGTCTCTGGTCTGCTCGATACCTTCCCATCTCCCTCAGAGTTCATCCAAACTTCCCAGTGGCCCTCCATGAGCTGGTGCCCCTTAGCCCTCTGTCCTGACCTCACCTTCCACCTTTCTCTTTATCTGTCCTTTTGCCAGAGCTGTACTCATCTCTTTGCCAAACAAGATCCCACCTCAGGAACTTTGCACTTGCTCTTTCCTCCATCAAGACCACTGTTCCTTAGATAAGTAGCACAGCAAACTAATCTTTGGGTCTTCATTTAAAGGTTACTTTATGGAAGGGGTCTTCTCTGATCACCAGGCTAAAGCACAACTCCCATTTTGTACCCCCTAGTCTTGTGCCATATATTCCTTCATGCCACTCAGTATTACCTGATATGTTATTTACTTTTAAATATTCACTGGCTGGCTATCTTCATTAAAAGCCAAACACGTGGGCATAGAAACTTTGCTGAAATCTGAATCTTTATAACAGTGCTTAGAACATAGTAACCTCCAATAAGTATTTATCCAATGAGTGAATAAGGTGATTACAAGATAAGACAAAAATAGTGTTTAAATTGTTTTAAATTTAGTATAGTAAAATACACACTGCCATTTATCCATCTCAAAATATATTCCCTGGCTTCAATCACACTAATTCCATCATTCTGAAGTAGCTGTGGAAGTTCTCTTTCATGAATGTCTTCAGTTGTGCTGTCATAGCTGCCTCAGTGTCCTGAATTGATTAAAAATGCTTACTCTTCATTGTTATTTTGATTTTGAGAAAGAGCCAGGAGTTGCAAGGTGCCAGATCTGATGAATAAGGTGGATGAGAACACACTATAATTTTTATTGAGCCTACCTTTCCATTGGATAGCATTCAATAGCAACATTCATTAAATATTTGATCACAATGACATTTACAGAAATGGACTTTCAGAACTGCTTCAGAAAGTGGCAAGAATGACAGGATAAGTGTGTTCAAAGAGGGGGGTATTTTGAGGAAGATTAATGGCAATATGTATTTTACTATAATCAGTCTTTTTAAATTTAAACATTCACTGGATTTTTTATCATCCTTTGTACTAGCAATACATACAGTACATACACAGCTACTTCCTAAGAGTATTATTGACTGAATACCAATTCTACAATATAGTAATAATATACTTATGTATATATCAAATATGCTTAGGAAATATACTATTAAATAAACTAACAGATTCTTGATTCATTCAGTACAATTTACAGAGTGCCTACCATTTGTCTAGAATTGGCAAATGCTGTGGCTCTCTTAAAGAATGAGATAGAAATGCTCTTACTTTTATGGAATTTGCAGTATAGCCAGGAAAACAGCCATTAATTAAATAATTACACAAATAACTATTTAATTGTCATTATAAACAGTGCTATAGAGAAAAAAATGCAAGATGTGATACTAAGAGAATGTATAATGTGGATCAATCTATAGTTCGAAGGTTTCCTTGATGAAAAAATACTTTTCTTGTGAACTTGAAGAATAATGAGGGATTATGCAGGTTCACAGGTGGAGGCAAGAGTTCTGGACAGAAGGAATGATTTCATTCCTGAGGCAGGAAGGAATGTGGCCCATTCACAGAATTACTCACATTAGAGAGTCATGAGGTTAGCAGGGGAGGAATGCTGAAGTTGTGGGCGGTGTAAAGGATTTGAGATTTGCTCTAAAAAGAAGAGGAAACCACTGCCGAGCTTCCAGTAGGACTTTTCTGAGCCTTAAAAAATGATGATGATGATAATACTAAATCTCTAAGAAGCAATTACTAAATTTACTTGATTGTGAAAACTATGTTTTATAGAATCTCTCAATGAGATTATTATTCTGTAATTATTAATATTTGGAGAAATATACACTAGACAATAAAAAATTATAAAGGGAAATGCATTTTAGGTAAGAAAAAGAGAAGTAAACATTAAAAAATAAAATAATGTACCTGAGACTTTATAGATCGGTTGATATATATAGATTACAATCTATTGCTATAGAGAAACATAGTTGGTTCCAAAGCCAAAATCCAACTTTGTGCTATCTATAAAGATTGATTTAATATATTTACCCTATGACTAAGACTCTCCCCTCCAGATTGTCCATTCAAAAGGAAGGAAAACATGTACATCTACATAAAGACTTGTAAACAAAAGTTCAAAAAGGATTTATTTTTTGCAAAACCAGAAATAATCTAAATGTTCATTAAGAAGTGAATCAATATATAAACTTGGTATATTCATATATTGGAGTACCACATAGCAATGACTAGGAATGAAATGTTGTCACATAGGGAATTTGGATAACTCCCAAATCATCATGCCATGCTTGATCTTAGCTGAAAGAATGAGAAGCAATGAAAAATCAACATGCTGAATAGAAGTTCTTCAACACAAAACAGATATACTGCCTGATTCTATTCATAGAAAATTCCAGAAAATTCAAAATAATGTATAGTTACAAAAGAGAGATCAGGGGTTGCCTATAACCAGGATAAGGAATAGATATATTACAAGAGGATCTAGGAAAGGGTGAAAATGTTCTATATTATGACTTTGGTTGTGTATGTATCTGTCAAAATTCATCTGACTTTATACTTTGATGGAAACATTTGATTTTTACATAAAGTTTAACTCAATAAATTTATTAAAAATTGAAGGAAAAAAGACAATCTAAAGATGTCTGTTTTGTTTGTTGCTGTGAATTTCACACTTCAGAGAGTGCACAGCACACAGTAGATGCTCAGTAATTTAATATAATTGACTAACACAAATAATGTATTTGTTTGAATGGATATATAGAAATTTAATCTAACTTGGTAATATATATGAATGCAATTGATCACAAAGTGAACTCCAAAACTCTTAAAAACAATGTAGCAAAACTAGAACACAACAAAAAAGAGATAATGGTAAACCTATAACAAATGGAAAAAATGTAAATACTGCTTCAAAGAAGAAATAAAAGAAAAGACAAGGAATAAAAATAAACAAATCCAGAACAGAAATGAGCTTTATAATTACAAATATGAGTAAAACATAAAGAATTTTAAGAAAATATAAAATACATAGTATAAAATAAATTTTAAAAATCTAGATGAAATGAATATGTATCTGGGAAACCTAAATAGTCCAAATTTATTTCAGATGAAATAGGAAATTTTGTTGATTTTTTAAGAAATTTTATAAGACAGCATATTATAAACATCAAAGATTTATATTAGAAAAGGTACAACCAAGCACAATGTAGAAGAATTAATTAATTTCAATATAAAAATTCAAATAAAACATTAACAAAGAGGCATATAAGGCATTAAAAAGCAATTGATCATAGCCAGGTATGGTGGGCATACCTATAATTTCAGTACTCTGAGAGCCTGAGACAGGAAGACCAAAAGTTCAAGGTCAATCTTGGCAACTTAGTGAGATGGTGTCTTAAAATTTTTTTAAAACATTTAATAATTTGGGGATATAGGTCAGTATAAAGTTTCAATCCCCAGTAATGAACCAAGAAAGAAAGAAAGAAAAAAGAAGGAAAGAAAGAAAAAGGCTAAGTTGAATTTATCCTGGAGTTAGATACAATCAAAGTACTAGCAATAAATGATATTACCTGCATTACTTTTAAAGGATTTTTAAAAACCCAACAATTATTCAGGGCTTTCTCTTTTAATCTATAAATGTTATTTGAAGGAGGAAAAATTATTGAACTATAATTGTAAAATATATTTAATAAAAGTAAACAACAATTAATAAAGGTTTAACTAAAACAGTAATAGAGGGCCAGGGATTTAGCTCAGTGGTGCTACCACCTGCCTTGCAAGTACAAGGTCCCAAGTTCAATCCCTGGTACCAAAAAATAAAAATAAAATAAAATAAAAACTAAAACAGTAATAGAATAAAAATGCCTAAAAAGAATTAAGTACATGAAATAGAAATCAATAATAAACAGAATTACATGGAGAAACAGTAGATGTATTTCTGCAAAGGTGAAAAAATGTGAGAAATATTGTATCTGCTGTCATCACCAGTTAAACAATATTCTGGAATTTATGGCTAATGAAATAAACAAAATGAATATATCAAGAGATTCAATCAAAATAAAAGCAGCTATTAGAATTATTAAGAGAATTTAGTAAGGGGCTAGATACAACATTAATAAGCAATTTTCTTTGATACTAGTAAGTCAGATAAAAACTATAATTGAAAAGGATATTCCATTTATCTTAGATACTTTTCTTGTTGCTGAAACAAAACATCCAACACTCACAAGTTAAAGGAGGAAAGATTTATTTTGGATCACAGTTTGCAGAGGTTTCAGTCCATAGTTGGCTAGCTCCAAAGAAGGGCAGCATGGTAAAAGGCAACATAGAGGAGAAATAGTCCATGGCAGGGTAGACAAGAAGGCAGCAAGCAACAAGCAGCAAGCCTTCCATCCAGGCTACAAGCCTTTTGAGTGGTGCCATCCACACCCAGGGTGGGGCATCTCATCATCCACACCCAGAACTATGCTAAACCAATCAGTAGACTAATTTAGTCATCACATCCTTAATCTATATTCACATACCCTTAATTCACATCCACTTACCCCAAATCCAGCCACTTCCAAAAAGCTCATTGGTGCATGAGTGCATGAGACTGTGGGGTGATATCTAGATACAAGCCACAACATCATTCATACATGTCAGTGGAACTCTAAAATACTCAGAAATAAATTTGTAAAGGAAATGTGCAAATCTAATGAAAAATAGAACATAAGAACTTCTGGGATATTTTTGTAATTTTGATATTTATATTTAGTTTTTTTGGTGTTCATTTTTAAGTAAAATTTAGGAAAGGTATCTAACTTTTGTTTTCTGAGAACTGTTTAGCTCTATTATCCATTCCCCATTATTTTAAAATATTAAATTTATCATATAGTAAATTCACATGTATTTGGATATTTTTCTAAGCTACTAAGGCTAATATCACTGATTTATTTGCATATTTCTGAGCCAATGGTATATTAATTTTGGGGGGGTATATTAATTTTTAAGAGAAAAAAATTTGCTGGAATATTCTATCTACTGGTTGATAATCCCTGTGATAAAACATAAAAGAGAAATTTTTAGGATATCAGTAAACAGACTGCAGAAATTCAGAGCCCAGTGACCTTTGTCCATTTGAGAAATCCTGTATGTAGAGTCTAAGAAAGTGAATTCCTTCACTGTCAGTATATCCCCACCCATCTTGTTTTAGGAATTGCTATTAAATATAATGAGAACTTGATCTTAACAGAAAGTTTCCACCTTCTCTGTTCTCTGACCTAGTTTGGAGCCCAGCAAGTTGTTGCTCAGCTTTTAAAAAACTGGTGACTCTCTCTAGAGGGTTTTAAAATACTCATGCCAGGTGCTGCACATTCCTACAAAGGCAGGCTCAGCATTTCCAGGCGATTTCAACTCTTCCCCAGGCTGAAGCTAGCAGTTCTGTAAGTCTGTCCCTAAGGTAGCTAGGGGTCCCGCCAGGAAAGAAAAGAATCCTGCTATTTTAATTTTGATTTGCTTCAGAAAGCATTACACACAAATTTTAGTAAGTGCCTATGAGAACTCATTTGTTAACCTAGTCACCATTTCACTGCACAAATATATATGGACACAATCCTTGCTGTTTCCAAGGAGACATAATTGTACCCACAGACAATACATGTGGATCAAAAAGGCTCCATTTCCTGAACCTAATTAGAACTTTTTCTATTCTAATCAAGAGATTTGAATATTTTCCACAGGAGGAGAAGGTATAATCTGGCATTCAGAATGGCTAGAGTTTAAAACTATTTCAATTAATTAATTAAATTATTATTTTTCAGTGCTGGGGATCCAACCCAGGCCCTCCTGCATGGCTAGGCAAGCACTCTCTAACCGAAATACATCCCATCCCCACAGTGAATTTAAAAGCAGAAAATACTGCACTATTTCACAGTTTGTGCTCTAAAATATATCACCAGTTCACTGTATCATTCTGTTAACATCCTTTTAAAACAGCTTTCAAACGTATTTTCAAAGCGATCAAATATATAAGGAAGACCATGAAGATTGCATATAGATTTTGTCTTCAGTAATTACCCTTAATTTTTTCCATAACTGCATTTCAAGGAATAGTTGGATTAGCCAGAAACAATTTTTAGAAGGAAGAGGGAATTGGTTCAACAATGAGCTCTTGGCCAGCTCTAATTATATGGAATAGCACTGGGCAGTGATATGAATGATTTTCTACCTCAGGATTTTAACCTTTTGAGAGTAGAATGCAATGCTATTTGCATTTGCTTTTAATCATTATCACGGATCATGAAACTGGCATCAATTGCTACCTGATTCTAGGAAAAATAAGTTGATAAAGTAAAAGTTCTAATGTACTTAGACTGATTATTTTATACTAATGTGAGAGCAAAAAACTTCAGTTTGACAAACATTTGTCAAATCTTGTGGAATATGTATTATATCTTGGGAATTAGGTTAGGTACAGAAGGTATAAGGATGGGATACTAACTATAAGAAGTTACAATCTAATGAGAAGGATATGTGAACTTGTAGATAGATAATCTCTCCATAACGTGTGTAAAATAGACTCAAAACATCTTCAAATGTGATGGTCAAGAGTAAAAGCCAGACCCTGGAGCCAGGGTTTTCTACTTATAACTTTGAGTAAGACACGAAACCGCTCCAGGACTCAGTTGTTCATCTCAAAAAAGAAAAACAGAGAACTTACCTTGAAAAATTGTTGTGAGGATTTAGATGAAATATTTTGTATGAGGTGTTTACTTCTTAGCAGTCATTAAATAAGTAGTAGCCACTGGTATCATATGCTATTAATATATAGAACATACCAATGCACTACTAAAAAAAGAAAAATGAACAATGTGCATAAAGAGATCATTGACAAGAGTAAATACAAATAGCAGATAAAAAAGAACAGCAGTCAACTTCACTCACAAAACATTAAAAAAATCTACAATGCGGTCGGGGATTTAGCTTAGTGGTTTCGCCGCCTGCTGTGCAAGCACAAGGACCTGAGTTCGATCCCCGGTACCAAAACAAAAAAAATCTACAATGAGATGTAGTTCTTGACAACCAAATTTACAATTTATTTAAAATCAATAAACATGGTGAGATTGTGGTGAAATGAACCATCTTGGTAAACAAATATAATCTTTCTGGATAATTTTGAGTGGAGGTTCTTTCTTACAGTTCTAAAATATTGTTATAGTCACGTAGACACTGGTGCTGGGGAGGAGTTTGCTTCTATCTGAGGTCAAGATTCCCAGAAAATTAGGAAGCAACAGTAAAAGTTGACAGTCTGTTTTCTAGGCAACCCCAACCATTTTCTCTCTCCTGTTTTAAAGCATAGAGAATCTGGGCAACTACCTTGCTATGGGATATATTCAGAGCAGAATTAATTGGCACCTGCTGATTAAATTTGGGGCTATAAAATTACAATATAGCTGTCACAGTTCTAGCAACTGTGGACTATGTTATGTGTTTTCCAATGAGGTGCTTAATTAAAATGAATGTCTAGATATTTAAAGCCCTAGATTCAATCAATCAACTGGTTGTTTGTGCCTTATCAATGGTCTCCCTTTGTCCCTCATGTGTTGTGGTATATAATATAGTGTGTGGTCTCTAAACTGATACGGCAGCTTATACCCCTGAGAACTGAGTTCACAGTCTCATGAGTATCTGATTTTATCAAAGAGATCAAATGCAGCAAAACATATCAAACTGCTGTGCTGATGGAAGTATGAATGACAAATGATCATGCCTGGAAATCCAGACACCAGTTTCAAAAATGCCTTTTCTACCTATAGATTCTAACTCTTTCCCTTTCTTAAGAAGTCTCAGCAATTTAATGTTTATGTTGTGTTGGGAAGCAATGTGCACTTGGTAAGTGCCCAATGAACAGCTATGTATTTCTTTCTCCAACTATGTTTATGGACATAGATAATTGAGAGAAATGTTATTTTTCCTTTTAACGATGAATGAATTTTAATTAGGGTTGCTAGATTTTAACAAATAAAAACCAGAGGATACCTCATTAAATTTGTATTTCAGATAAACAACAAATACAAGAGGAGGACATACTTAATACTGAAAATTTATCCACCATTTATCCAAAAATCATTTTTAACTGGGAGTCTTGATTTTACATGTCAACCCTAATTTTAAGGCTTGCGAGGATTGAAAGTCCTTCTTTAAAGATATTATAGGACTATTAATAGGCACAGGAGAACACAGAGGTGGGGTGATATGCCAGAATCATGCACAGTTATGTCAGAACAAAGGCAGAACTCCTGTTCTCTTTAGCCCCTGCTGGATTCTATTCTGTTCCATCAGACCATTCTAGTATGCTTTGGTTGGGCAAGTCATTTGATGAATTTCATTACCTTCTAATGACTCCATGGAAGTTTATGTAGCATACTAAGAGAGAAATAAGCTTGTTTAAGCAAAACTATGAATTAGTTAATTTGTTAACTTGAGAACCAATTTGTTAATTATTGGTAAATACCCAATTAAGTATACAATATTATTGGAATTTTTTAAAATAGGATTTTATGAAAACAAAATAGGAGCTACAGATAAAAACACCCACTTTAAGGAATATGACTAAGGAAGAGCTTCCTATCCATCAACTAGAACTACCGTGGAATAGAAATTGGACATTCATGTTGTACTCCTGCCTCATTAAGAAATTAGAAAAAAATCTTTAGTTGGCAAAGCCAGTGGGAAAAAATCACTGTTGTAGAGATAGCCAAATTTCTCCTCTTCTCTCTAGTCCTAATTTTGGAGATTCTCCCACATATTACACATATTGTTGTTCCACAATTGTCTCTCAAGGATGGTGCTTCCATGTATCAAGATCCTTATTGCTATGTGAAGATTTTTCTTAATATCTATCTACAATTGCTTATTGTTTGTTCTCAGCTTTACAGGTCCTGAGTGTTTTCCAAGAGTATCGCTAAGGATGTTTGCTTCTTCCAATGTATTCTGCCAAATGTGTGCTAATTACTTCCCACCCTAGGAATAGCTTCTCTATTTGTCTGCTTGGTGCCACAGCTCAGCTTTGCAATCCACGTTGCCAGTGAAATCAGCATTCAGCCCCACTGGGTGTCTGCATGCTGAGGTGACAGGAGGGTGTTTATCTTCTCTCTTGGGAGGAAGTGCTTATTGATGTCTAATTTGCAAATAAATTCCTCATGGTTCAGAAATATTGAGGGTTGAAAGTTGGGCTATTTCTCTAAGGTGTTCAAAGGCACGTTTCTGAGAAGGTTACTAACATTCGTGGTAAGATTTGTATATTGAGAAAGCAGCCATATGAAAGTTTGGGACAAGATTGTCATGTGACAAAGAAATCACCAAGAGCTTTGAAAGCCATGTTTAGGAGTTTAGGCCATATTCTGAGGGCAATGGAAAAATAGTAGAGACTTTTAGGCAGATGAGAAACTTTAAAAATTGTGATTCTTGTGTCTCTGCTGTAGAATATGGATTGGAAAAGAGAAAGAACATAGGTGGATGGATCCAATGGAAGGATAAAAGAATTGGGTCCAGAAAAATATATTTGTAGGTGTGTTGATTGAAGTATTATGGGAATGAGGTATAGATAAAAATAAAGGGAGAGTTTATCTTTTCTGTCTTGTGCAACTGAGTGGCTGGTGGTATTATTTTCTATGAAGATGAGATGAAAATTATGAGCTACATTTTGGTTGAGTTGTGCTTGAGGTGCCTATAATGCATCCAAGTGGGGTGCCCAGAAAACAGTCACGTACTTGGGTCTGGAGCTTAGAAGAAAGGTGTTAGTTGGACATGTGGACTTGGAAACCATCAGAAAGACAGATAAGTAAATCCTAGGGAAAGACTGCATCACGAAAACGGCCTTGTTTACAGCTCTGAGGAGTGCTAAGCTGTAGCTTCTTGGAGTATAACAGTTGTCTGTGCCCAACATTATGCACACTAGATATCCTCTGAACACATCTCCTGGCAGTTGTTAAAAGGCCTGTCACAGTGCATGATGACTTTCATTCTGCAAAAGTTATTAAATACCAAGCATGCAAAATATCTTCTGTTAGGCAAGGCATAATGCATTAGACATACTTTTTGACAAGAATTGTGTTTAGGAAGCCAGGGATGAGAAAGACACCAAGGAGGACAAGTATATGGGGAATTTTCCCTCTGTGTTGGTTAATAACAACAAAAAATCAGCAATTGAGCATCTTTGTGGCAGGTATTGTGTTGGATGTTGAAGATCAAACACTGAATGAGCTTTTATTCCCTAGCCCAAGACACAGATGATGAATGAATTATTGATACAGAGGGAAAGTAATAAAACAGGGCAGTACAGAAGACAGGTAATGATAATGTTGAAACATAGAAGGGGGATGGTAATAGTGGGGGAGTAGGGGAAATAGGGGGAAGGGCATAGTGGTACAAATCTGCTTAGTTCATGGTAGCGGGAAGCAGAGCAAAGGGGAAGAGTGCCAGAGAGGAAGGGACTAGGGGCTCCAAGGTCACACTTCCACGACTCACCCAAACACGTCCAGAAGCGTGCTTTTCTAATCTCCTGGATGGCTCCCAAGGCAATCAAGAGGATAATTAAGCTTAACCGTCATATTAACCTTTCCCAGGATAAAGAACTTAAAACTCTTTAGGCTTCACAAAATACTTGTGTGCCAATAGGTATTTTGAACTTCTTTTCAAACACTACAATAGTGTCAGCTTTATTTGTTATTGATAAAAAATTATTTAATTAAATATCAACTTACAAACACTGGCCCAGCAATGAAACTAAATGGGACCTAAGTTCTTAGGTAGGAAAGACAGTCTGCCCTTAGACGCACTGATGTCCCTTATACTAAACTTTTCTGGCTCAAAGATCCTTGTGATCTATGTTAATAGCATATGACAATTTCTATGCAATGAGGATGAATGTCATGATGTTCCAGAAGCAGGCCAAACATTCAGGAAATGCCCCAGGATATCCGAAATATTCCTATTGCACTAGGTAGCATAACCTGATATATATATCAGGATAGGCAGTACATGTGTAGTCCATGGAGCCAAAAATTGCCTCTTGGGAATTATCCAATTAATTAGTGACCTTATTTGTACCACCCATGAATAAACTTATGACTAGAAAATACAACCAAAACCATATTATTGGTAAAGCAAGTTCACAATTCTCATCTCATTGATGTGGATTTAAAAAAAGAAAAATAATATGTAAAAACAGGACCTAAATTGCCAAATTGGGATTAATCAGCAGGGACTTTCCAGAATCGGCTGATAAAACTGAAAACTCTGGGATAATGAGCTATCTCTAATCCTAACAATGTAAAATTATTTAAGTCCTTAAAACTCCCGGCTAAAGCCTCATTGTTCTCATTAATTTCACTAACTTTAATTTTTCATTCAGATTTTCCAAATAAATCAGGTTATTTGCTGGTTAAGCTCAGCAGAAATTTCAGTTTTTCATAATGCTCGGATAGCCTGAGTCAGTGCTCTTAGTTATACAGCGTTAACTATAGGAAAGGAGGTAACACCAGCTTTTCCCACATCAGTAGGGTTAGCGAGGGACCAGACTGTCACAGAGTCAGGCAGTGAGCCAAAGGACAACATGTGAGAGTGTATGAGGTGGCAGTAGGTAAAAAATCGACAGGGCATTTGAGATCTAAAGTCTGGACCGTGCTCTAGCAGTGCCTCCTGAGATCTCCACAGAAGCCATGACCCCACAGAGATAGAATCTCCACTGACTTATTTAGTAGAAGCTCAGATGCACCTGTTCTTCCTAGGGAGTGAGTTGGAATTACAAAGTGTCTGTCTTCCTTGCCTAAATCTTAGGGTAGGAGACCACTGAGCAGTAGAAATCATGTAGGGGACATCTAATTTCTCCTGAGTCCTGGGCCTCCTGTTTCTTCTAGCTGAATTCTCACAAACCACAGATACATGGTGTCATGTACTTTGTGTTCTAAAAGATAAAAAAGTGTAAAGCCCAACCAAACCCAACATTTTGTCTAGTATGAAAACAAATCAGAGCATTTTACAATAATGTCCATGAAATGGGAGGAGGGTCACTCCCTTCTGAGGCTCAGACATGGGAGGAAAAATGCAGGCTTTGTTTGTGGGGCCATGGTTTTCTGGTGCCCAGGCCCTCTGAGGGTTGGTGGATCCCTCCCACCACTGTACAAGTCCCTGTTGCCAAGTAATGCCAATGAACTTCAAAAATCTGGAGCAAGCAAGTGAGTTTAGTACATTTTTAAAAATTCAAATTCATTACCATAAAAATGAGCCTCTTCTCTGTCACAGCTTGCAATTCTCTCTGACATTCAATTGACTGATCAGCAGACCTGTGCTTTATAGTAGGAGACTTTTTGCATTCCTCTTTGATCTGATTTCCCCCTATTTAATAGACAATTATAGGCTCTTCAAATCCCAAAGGTTCAGAGACAGCAAATAATTACCAGTAGCAATTTTAGAATAAAGCCAATCCAAATGAGTTCAGTTAAATTATGGAATACTAAATGGTGGCGTTTTTTACTTTAAACAAGGACTGCTAACTAAAACCCCAAACAATTGTTATACTGCCTGAAATTCCTCCTGACAGCTGCCGGTTAAACTTCTGACCTGTTGGTGAAAATCTGCACACCATCTACCAAAGGGATGCACACATGATTGCAAACTTCTGTTCTAAGGACATTAAATAAATTATTTCTTTAAGATCATATGGCAGATCTATAATTAATTAAACTCACTATGATACGGCAAAATAATTTAGCTTTCCTAAAAAGGTAAATGTAATTTGCCGATCTGGTATTTGTAAGAATGCTTTGCCCAAAATCAATTCCTTTAGTTTCTAGAGAATAGAAACTAGAGGCAATCTCATTTTAATTATATCTCTTTATTGCTAACAAAGGAATGATTTATGCAATTAAATTAACTGGCTAGAAAATTATTCTCAGCTGGGCTGTCCTAATTCTTTGCTTTCTGAATTGCAGGCTCTTACACTTTCCTATGTAGATTAATTTTTCTGATATGCAAACAATGCCTCTTGTGCTCGTCTTTTCCATTTTTTTAAATTCAAAAATCTCCTTTTCTTTTCACCAATGACATGAGTAATATTTGTTGAACTGCTGGGCTTTGACTAGTTTTTTTTTTGTTAATGCTAAAAAGATGAAAAAGATCTTTTCTTTCCAATCTCATTATTCCAGAACAGAGAAAGATTTGAGGGTTTCTTATCTGTGCAGCAGGAACATGGAAAAATTGAAAATAATGTCAAAGGCTGCAAAATTTGAAAGCAGTTTTAGCAACCCCCAAAGTTAGAAATTAGCAATTACCTTTAAGGCCATGTTTTCTCATTGCTTTCCTCTATCCCTTTGCCTTCACCACCCCCACCCCCCATTCTAGTCCCTCTCTGTCTGCCCTGAATATTTCCTACAAAATACAACTAGGTAAATAATGCACTATAATATCAGCAGTCATAGGTAAACATTCATGGTTTGATTTAGTGACCAGAACACTGAATGAGAAGGACGAGAGGGTTCCGTGACAAAGGAATTCAATGATGTTCCACCTGTCTTTAAGTAGTTGGTAGTCTGGGAGGCAATTTTTGGTAGAAATTCATATGAAATAAGCTCTGTTTCTGTATTTGTAACAAGTCTAATAACACATAGAATGATGACAGTATATAGGGACTGATGGCATTATTTAGGACCTAAATTAATTCAGATTATGTTTAAATATTCTATATATTTTATTAATCATTCTTTAAAGATAGGATTAAATGGGGGTTGCAAAAAAGTAGGGTGGTAATGCGAAGAAAATGGTAGAAAAGAGATTGAATGCTTTTCTTTTTCAAAGCTGCAAACATGTGACTGTGTGTCATATGCATGCCTGTGTGTTCACCCTTATCTACTAGCTCAGGGATCAGAACTTCCCTTTGTAAAAGGCCAACTAGTAATTATTATTGAATTAGGGGACCATATGATTTCATCACAGCTACTCAACTCTGCTGTTTTAGCATCATAGCAATGATAGACAAAGTATAAGAAAATGAGTGTGGCTGTGTTCCGATAAAACTTTATTCATAAAGCAGGCAGTGGATTGGCTTGGCCCATGGGCTATGGTTTA
This sequence comes from Heterocephalus glaber, assembly GCF_000247695.1. The sequence goes on along the minus strand of NW_004624826.1, from coordinate 1,840,943 downwards.
CCAGCCTTTACGCTAAGTAGCCTTTAGTAGCTCCTTTTTACTTTGTCTGAGAAAAAGAGTTCTATCCACTTCAGACATACAACATAAATTTTAAAAAGGATGTAATGGGCTCTCATAAATACAAAGCATGGCATGAAGCCTTTAATCATAAATGACAAATAGTTTGCCTTCAAAGAACTCACAACCCAGTATATTACACCTTTTAATAATAGATTATGTGGATTAAAGTTACAATTCAGCAGGTCAAGAACTACAGTTAAAGTTTTTTAAAAGTGTTGTGTAAGAAAAAAGTGAAATGTCACACCATAAATAGAAAATGTTTGCAAAGCATACAACTGACAAAAGATAGCTTAAATTAATATATATATATATATATATCTTCAAACACTTATCATCTCTTTCCAGTGAAAACATTCCAAACCTTTTCTTCAAGTCATTTAAAATA
>NW_004624826.1:1783704-1840398 GCF_000247695.1 Heterocephalus glaber | reverse complement strand
GAAAATGGTAAAGAAAAGTAAGTAACCAAGTAGAAAAATGGCCAGAAAATGTGAATAGGTAATTCACCAAAGAAGAAACATGAGTGGCCAATAAATATATGAAAATATGCTTATCCTTACTAGTAAAGAGGAAAGTAAAAATGAAAACCTCAATGCAATATCTTTTCATATCCATCACTTTGGCAAATATTAAGAAGTCAGTTTATCCCAACTGATGGCAAATATATAAAGTAATTGGGACACACAAATGCTACTGGTCCTAATGTAAAATGGCAAACCACTTTGAAGACACCTTAATAGAATGCTTTGGCATATTTCCTAGAGGAATTTCACTACGTATGTATAAAAAAGGCATTTAAAAATTTTACAGTGCATACCATAGTTATAATAGCAAAAATAATAGAAAACAACCTAAATACTCTTCAACAGGAATATGTAGTTAATACTATACAGATATGAATTTTTAAAAAAGACATACATATAAATATAGAAATAGCTCATAATTACAATGCTGCTTTATTCAAGGAACGTGTGAGTGCCTTTTGTGTGTCAGGCACTGTTCTAGGTGTTGTAGATCACAGTAGCAGCCAATAAAATAAAGTCCTCACTGGTAAATTGATACCATTGAGGCAAACAACAAATTGTAGAATATATAAAAATGTAATCATTCAAAGTTTAAGGCATGTAAACCATATTATATATAGTAAGGGTTACTTCACATATTCAGTAAAAGGATAAAGAAATTCATGGAAAAAAATCTTCAGGATCAAGCTAAGGTTTGCCTGACAACAGTAATCACGGAGGGCTGTACATAGGGCTTTATTTGTTTTGCTAATGTTTTCTTTTTTAAGTTATGTAATGATTATTATTCACAATGTAGAAGCTTTGTGTATTTCTGAAACATAATCTTTTAAAAAAGAAAGTAGAAATGTCTTCAAGTTCAATCAATATATAAAGATATTGATTATTAAATATTTCAACCAAATTTAAAAAACAAACAATTTTGCTTGATTTTCTGAATATTTACTTCCAGAATGAAAAGATTTAAGTAACTAACATAAGATTAAATGCATTATATCTTTTATTACACTGGAAATCATTCTGGTTACTGTGGTGTGGTAGGCTATCAATTCAAGTGTAGCCTTCATATATGTTAGGTCAAGATTTCTGGGCTGGGACTCCATGTTCCATGTTTAAAATTCCTTAGAAATTTACTTTCAACCAGAAAAAACAGAGACTTCGGGGAAAATTTAAACAAAAAACAAAAAACACCCATGTTATCATTTTAGCTGGGAGAGTTAAGAAAAACTTAATAGTGAATGCTTCCAAGCCTGGACTGTAATCCCTTGTCCTCATCCACAACAGCAATGATACCTAACCTCCCAGGCAGGAGAGTTAATTTGAAGATTTTGAAGTGCTATGTCTCTTGGGGGGTTGATGGAAACACATTATCTTGGAGGGTCTACTTTATTCTGCAGCTACCATTGGGAGAAAAGGCAACTACCATTGACATAACCTCTAGCTGTTAAATCATTGAACTCATGTAGGATAGACTGGTCTTGAGTCCTCAAAATAAAAAAAATGCAGTGAACCAAGACCTATGGGGCAAATGGGATGGTGGTAATCCCAGGCTGCCACAGCAGAAACGAGTGGGGAAAGATCCACATTTTCTTTCTTATATAGAAATCAGAGCAAAGGAGCAAAGCTGGGTTTCCCAAAATTTTCATTTAAGTCGCTGGAATTGCATCTGGCTTGTAATATTCAGGTTGTGGCTCTTTAAGTTCTGGAAATGTGACTAGTAAATATCAGCTCACTTTTATTGAAAGTTGAAGGCAGGTAAGATACTATTTGATAAGATGCTATTTGAACGCAATTTATAATATTGTCCTAATGTATATAGGAATCAATGAGAAATCTGATTCAAGATTATACGGTCCAGTTTAGAGATGACTTGAATGCCAATGAAGTAGGTTAGACTTGAACTAATGAGGATATTGGCAGTCATTTTAGGCTTTTGGGCAAGTGAATCAACTGGTTGCCACTAAGAACCTCCCTGAGCCAAAGTTTCCCATCTGTTTCACAGGAGATAATGACTTCTCATCTACTAAGTCATGCTGTGATCACATTAGATGTGTATAACATTCCAATCAAGAAAAAAGAGATACCCTAGTGTCTCATAGCAATACGAGCAGACCAATCAAAGGAACGATAACCTAACTTCATGCCAGTGGTGAAGTTGTGGAAGTCCAATATAGGATTGGAAGTGCAGTGGCCAGTCCCATGCATAACTCACAAAGAATCTTGCCTCTTGATATTTCTGTGATTTAGATAACATTTGAATGAGTGCCCCAAAGGGTTGTGGGCTTAGTCATCATTGTGGTAATATTAAGAGCGTGGAAGCTTTAAGAGGTAAGACCCATTGGAAGGTGAGTAGAATATTGGGGGCATCACCTTACAATTCTCATGGGACCCCAATTAGTTCCTATGAGAGAGAGAGTTACTTCGAAAAAGACAGGCCCCTCCTCACTCCCTGAGTTCCTGTCTCTGCCTGTGGTATCCACATGTGCTCCTGTCATTGTGATGCATCTCACCATGAGGCTTTTGCTCAGTCACACAAATCCTGGGGCCATGGTCTTAAATTGCTAGAACTGTAAGTTAAATGAACTTCTCTTATTTATATGGCATCAAACTTCAGATATTTTGTTATAGCAATGAAAAATGGACCAATACAGTTTTCATACTTTGTGTGGTCCCCTCCCATATTGGTCTGTGTGATCAGTTAAGCATTGTAGAAACATATATATATATATATCCATCCATCCATCCATCCCTATCCCTTTGGGAGAAGCCAGCTGCCATGTCAAGCATCTCTATAAAACCTGTGTAGTGAGGAACTGAAGCTTCCCGATACCAGTAGCAGGAACTAAGTGTTCTTGCCAAAAGCCATTTGATTAAACTGTCTTGGAAACATCTATAGCCCTAACCAAGCTTTCAGATACCTGCAGCCCTGCCAGACAGGTTTACTGCAATCTCCTGTAAGTCCCTAAGCCAGGGGCCCCTAGCTAAACTGCTCCTAGATGCCTTGACCCTCAGAAATTTTTGAAATAATAAATATGTTCTGTTTTAAGCTGCTAAATATTAGAACAATTAGTTACACAACCATGTATAACTAAATCAGGGATTTGGGCAGAAAGGAAAACTAATAATATCTGGATGTAGAGAGTCTTTGAGAGTTGATAGTGTCCATGGATACTTCTTGAGAGCAGGAATTTTTTTTTTTTAAACCATGTCTTCTGTGCATGCTGGGAGGGAGCCTACATTCTGTGAAAAAGCCTAGCCATGGTTTTAAGAAGAAATGAGCAAAAAGGAGCTTTATGTACAGTAAATGTCACTAGAGAACAACTGTCCTGATTTGCCCTAAACTGCGAAGTTTCCTGAATGTGGAACATTCAGTGGCAACAGTGATGGAAATAAAGGAACCATTCCAGTGATACTCCTTAGAGCAATAAATGAACATCACTAGTTTGGTGGGTAGATTGCAATCATGAGTATTGTACAGTATTGTTTTCTGGCTGGATTTTATTTCTTCTGTGCTATATGAGCTCATGTTACATCTGCTGCAGACTTTTTTTAATCCATTTCTTGAATTTTAATAGCAATAATAGCCATGTACAGAGTGCTAGGTGCTTTACATTTATTATGTCGTCTAATCCTTTCAACCTTGTGAAGTAAAAACTACTAAATTCCTCAACTTGAAAGTGAGGGACCCAAGGTTCTGTATCGTGCCCCAGTTCACAAAGTTGGTAATTTGCTGTGTGGAATGCCAAGAGATGTCTCTCCAAACCTCATATTCTTAACCACTGTACGAAATACCTCACCACCATAATTTCTAGCACTTCATATGTTCTGGATGCTGCACCAAACCTTCTACATTATCATGTCAATCTTGAAGGGTAAAGAATTTGGTGATATGAAAGTAGAACCCAGGATGAGAGGAGTATTTAGAAATGCAGGCTCTCGGGCCCCACTCAGACTTACTAAATTCTTTCTTTCTTTCTTTCTTTCTTTCTTTCTTTCTTTCTTTCTTTCTTTCTCTCTCTCTTTCTTTTTTTTTTGGTACCAGGGATCGAACTCTGGACCTTGTGCTTGCGAGGCTAGCTGCAGAACCACTGAGCTAAATCCTGGGCCCCCACATTTTTTCTTTTAACAAGACTTCCAGATGACTTGTAAGCACATCAAATTTAAGCACATCGAAGTTTGGGAAGCACTGCTATAGACCTATGAAAAACCCAGCCCTAGTTGTGGGCATATTTCTCTAACACAGAGGTTCTCTAAATGTGATCCAGGAGCATTGGCTTCACCTAGGAACTTGATTGAAGTACAAATTCTAGAAACCTGCCGCAGGCCAGTTGAATTAGAAACTCTAAGGCAGTAATCTGATTTAATTCTCCAAGTAATTCTGGTGAATCCTGAAGTTTGAAAATCCTGCTTCTAATGCCTTGCAATCTGTAGACCTATGCTTAACCAGGAAAGAGGAGTCAGCAGTGACACCCTGTGGAGCCAAGGAAGGTTTGCACCTTTTCTATTATCATACCTGCTTTTATTTCTCCCTGGCAGGACAAAACCATCCTCTTTGTTCTTTGTACTATAAATACAAAGCTGATTTTGTCCCTTACAAACTATTGGCTTTAGGGTCTTATGCTTATTTTGGTCATGAAGGTTAGGTTAAGTCAGCAAACATGCATTCATCACTATGTGTGAGTTTGTGACAAAGTGTGGAAAATATAAAGCATATCAAATTGGCTCGCAGTGCAATAAGTTTTATTAATAACAGAACCAGCTACCATTTGATTATTAGCTGTGTGATGGACACCATGCTAATTGTTCCCAAAATTTACCTCTGTCCTTATGTACATAAGAGATACATGTTATTCCCATTTTACAAAAAGGAATGTGAGGACTAGTTGTAGTTTATACTCTTAATCACACAGAAGTTTCTCCCCAAAGTGATCCCCAAGGATTACTGCTATTAGAATCACTAAGCATGTATACGTCAAGCGTAGGACCCCAAAGACCCACGAAATCAAATCTCTGGGGGCCGGGGCATGTTCAAGTACTCCAGCCAAATTTTACACAAAATTTCAGAATTACTGTACATTATATTCTCATCAAAATATTACCCTATGGATCTTGACATGAGTTAGTATCAAAGATTTGTGGAGCAGTATGCAAAGATGATCAAGTATTTTAGGGATATCTATGTAATGGAAGTAATAATAGATTTGAAGGGGTTGGTGGTGGTATAGATTTATTTGTAGTGTTATCAGAAAAAAAAGTCACATAGAGATTTCAATGCCAGATGGTCTTCTAGACTCTTTTCCTAAGTGACTTGCTGATTGTATGACATCTCAAATTCTTCTGTCAGGAAAACTCAGTTTTAAGAGTTTCATAGAGTCTGGGTTAGAAATTCTGAACCAATTACCAAAGGAATGACTTAAATAAATTTTAAAAGGGTCAGAATTAGAACCTTGAAATCATCTTTTAAGTTACTTATAGGACAATAGGTTTATATCGAGACAGTGTTACGTGAAATAAATCAGACATATATTTAAATATCACACGGTTTCTCTTATACAAGAAACTCAACGTATTAATAATTTAAAGAGCATAATAAAGAGAATAGGATTCAGGGAGATAGATCTTTAGTGAATGGGAGGGGCACCGAGAGATGGAGGGAAAAGGAGTGAGCAGAAGAGAAGGAAAAGTTAGAAGAATTAGGATGTGTTATGTACATGTACCAATACCCATGGTGAAGATAATCATTATGTACGGCAAGCAGCACAAGTAATAAAAAAAGAAAAACAAAAATAATTTTAAGATACTATCTGGAATATATTTCAGCTCTAAACAGATTGTCTCTAAGTTCTTTCTGAAAAAATTTTTTAATTGTTACTATCACTTTAAAAATTTCAGCTTTTACATTTGAAACCTTAAAATCCATAGCTATTTTAGCATCGGTTATGCAAGTTGTTATGCCCCCTGGTGGCAATATAGATAGAAAGATGAGAAGCATATTTCAATCACAAGGAGAGTGCAGACTTAATTGAAATAGGTGGCAGGGCCTGAATTTGAAATAGAATTTCGTATAAAACTTTTCTGGTCTTACTAAAAATAGGAAACATCCTGTTAAACTAAAATCAGATGTATTAACTTCAGACTGCAAAGTGCATATTTCAATTTCCCTTTCTTTGTCATAAAATGGATTAGCTTTTTGAAATATGTCAGTTGAGCTTGAAATTAAACATTTGTTCTACATATAGCTAAGTAGCTGAACTCATAAAAGATAACTAAAGTCTGCATCTGCACAGTATTTCCTTCACAATCAGGTCTTGGCACATGTCATACTCCTAATGCTATGTGCTTCTTCCGGGTATTAATTTCCCTATGTTAAGAAACTTTAAGAGGTTACTTGGACAAAATAGTCACCTTTTAAGGATGTTCTGAGGAAAAAACCTGTACATTTTACAATTTATACTTCAAAACTTCCAATATAGTTTTAAAGGACTTAAACCAAAGGCCTTTTGAATAGTTTTTTAACTGGGGGCAAAAATAGGTAATGTATCAAGGTACCAATGTGAGAAAATGCATAAAAGGGTTTCCCTTGGAGCTGGGGGTGTAGCGCAGTAGCAGAGCACTTGCCTAGCAAATGCAAGCCCTGAGTACAATCCCAGCATGGCAACAAACAGTAACAACAAAAGATAAGATGATTTCAAAGTCATGGAAGAGAATGATGGCTGGTCCTTAGATAAACATTTAAGTGACTACCAAGTATGTGATACTATTCTAGACTAAAAATACTAAAACAGGTACTTAACCAGCATCAAGAAATGCAAAGTGTACATAGGTAGAAAACACATGTAAAAAGTACAAAGTAATGATAAAATATTTAATGAAAATAATAAAAAGGAAAAAACAGTTGAAAAAAAGGATTACAGCTGACTTTGAGATCCTGAAGAATGAGTATTTTCCAGTTGAACAAAGGAGACATTGTAAACTAAGGGAAAACAAAGGTATACACCACCAAGGGTGAAGTGTATGGAAATTAAGTTGTCCAGTATTGCCTGAGAAGTCATTAAGAGAAAAAGCAAGAGTCTAGATTATGAAGGGTCATGAAATTTATACACACTTACTCTATCCTGCAAATGAAAGATCCCAAGAAAAAAATACTTAGCAATTGCTTGTTAGGTCCAAAAAACATAATAGGCATTTATGTCTTAAGGATGTATGTATAAGAAAAATAACACAGCCCACCAGGTTTACACCTGTGTGATACCTGTACTCTGGGAGTCTGAAAGGGAAGATTGCAAGTTTGAGCCTAGCCTGGGCAACTTAGTGAGATCCTGTCTCAAAATTTAAAAAGGACAAGGGGCTAGGGATGTAGCTAGGTGCAAAGGCCCTGGGTCCAATCCCAGTACTGCATACACAAAACAAAAACAGAAATTGAAATGTTTATATTTTACTCTTAAATAACTAAACACTAATTGGATATCTATGCCTATTGGGCAAACTATATAATTTTTCAACTGTTAGAGAACCTGATTAAACATTGTGACTTTCATTTCCTATTTCATGATTTTCAGATGCTTGTTTATCGTAGAAAATGCCAAAAATCTAGCTTCACCCATGTCACTGAAGCACGGTAGAACAAAACCGTGAGCCAATTTGAAAAGTTCACAATGGTGTCTGACAGTTATCAAGTATTACTATTTCCAGAAATTAAAAATATTTCATGGTTTCTGTGAGTTCACTATGTGAGGACAGTTTGAGAAGCCAAAGGCTTTGGACAGACCACTAACATAGTTTAATTTCTATGTTAGAGTACCATAGTCTCATGTGTATGTATAAGTGTGTTGGAAACTGAAAACCCAGTAAGAATATTACAAGTACCACCAGGTGAGAAATGATGATGTAAACTGAAACACGAGTAAAGGAAACGTGAGATATTTAGGTATGGTCACCTGCAACTTTTGATAATCAAATCCAAATGGATACAAGGGAGTCAGGGGTTAATGGCATAAGAGGGTGGATGAGTGCCTTTTCCAACATGAGCAAAAGTGTAGTCACTGATGCTATTGACCACAATGTTTTTAAATATTTGATCATCATATGTGAATTTAACTTATTTCCCCTTATGAGCCTATGTTTTATCTCATGCATGCAAAACATTATTATGAAAAAGTCCATTAGGCTTCACCAGAATGCCGAAAGGTTAAAAACACCTCTTGGTTATTGGATATGCAAATCTGAAATTCAAAAGAAACATTATAAATGTAATAAAAATGTACATAAATTTGCTAACAGTTATATGAACATTTAATTCCCAACTGACTCCAGTGATATCAATAAAAATTTTCCAAAAGGAGTATAGAGGTTGGGATGTGTCAAGAAAAGCAGCCTAGAAAACAAACATTTATGGGGTAACAGAACGAAGCTCTCTGGGAGAATAAATTTAAAGGAACAAATACTAAATTAAGACAACCAAGAGAGTAGTGTTTCTGAGACAAAGGGGGAAAAAGCATTGGACAGACAAGTAGGATTTAAGGAAGACAAAGATGAATATGCAGCCATGGATCAAAGCCATAGTGCCACGATGGACAGATTCACAAGAATTGCACAGGTTTTCACAAATTTGGTTGTGAAAGAGCGAGCAGTGAATAATGATGGAGATAGGTCCAGGGGGGTTAAAATGTTAGATATGTGATTCAGTCATGTTACACGTGTTACCCAGTCTCACAGGCAGATTTTTCTATGGGATTGAGATTCATGATTAAAGAGAAACAAGGAAGGGTCAAGTATTTATTCCTCCTTGATAACTTATTTTTGCTGCTCCTTTCATTCTGGATCTTCTCCTGTCATGGGAACCTTTAACAAGTTTATTATCTCTGTCAAACACTCATGATGCTAAATATTAATAGGTACTGAGTCTCAACGATTGTCAGGCACTATATTAATAACTTTACATATTTTAACCTATTTTCATCATAAAAAGGGCAATGGCATCAATGAAGACATAGACTACCACACTCAAACTTTCTCTTTTAACTAATTACATTACAAAGTGTGGTATAATGGAAACTCGCCTGACTTCAGTATAGCGCACAGTAAAAGTCAAAGTTTGGTCCAGCTATGAAGATCTTTTGGGGATCTTCATAATTACTTTATAAAGCAGCAGTAAGAATATCTATCTAGAGCTGCTTAAGAATCAGATGAGAGTCAACCACAAAGCTTAGGACACAGCCAAAGCCCAAGATTGCCATAATCCTGCATGTCAATAAGGTAGCAAGAGCCATGATAATAACAGAAAGAAAACATATTAATTCAAAGGCAACTATTTTTATTTTACTCCAAAAGGTACATACAACAAGGGACAGAGACACAAAGAGGTGTGTAAGTGCATAAGGATTTTAACTATAAATTTAAAAGAAGCTACATCTTATAAAACTACTTATAAGAGTTTGTAAGAACAGATTGAAGCAACATTATTTGGTATTTCTGATACTTCCATTAGCTTTAACTTAACTATTCCCTTCCCAAGCAAAAATTAGGAGGATAGCAAGCTATTTACAAGATGACATGTAATTGTGTTGATCAGGCTGACATTCTGAACATCCTCTTCTTCAGTTCAGCAGCTTTCTCGTCTATCCTAGCATAACACTCCTCCACTGCCTTTTCAATGCCTTCGTGGTATTTCTCCACAGCAGTTTTCAAGCTTAGAAATATTTCCTAAATGGAAAATGAAATAGAATAAGAATTATTCCACGTGACAGCCTCGTTTAAAAATGAATTACAAGAATTCCAACAGTTTCAGTCAAATTTATTAACAGTATTTTAAAACTCAAACTCATGCAGACACTCCTGCAAGTATGCTTATTTTTATAAAAAATTCATTCATAAACAGTATGAACACATCAAAAAGCCTGCTACTTAGAGAAAACAAAGCAGAAACGTGACAAGAGCCAGGATTCCAAGAAATTAGGAACAAATACTTCTAATAATCAGGAAGAAATTTTACTATGAATCTTTCCATGTTAAACAAGGAAAATACCTACTTTACTGCAGATAGCTATAAACCTCTGCAACTGATCTTAGTCATTTAAAAGATATGTAAGTACATTTAATAAGTAGGCTACAGGACTAAAAAATATATTAATACTTTCAGAGTCATTTTAATAAGCTGATCAGGTAGTTCTACTATAAGCAATAACACACTTTCATATAAACCTGTATGGATGTGCTAAGAACTTCTTAAAAGCATGTAGCAAATTTTACAGATTGAATAAAATAAGAAACAAATTAGCCTGTATACATTTTCTTTTATTTATCAAATGTAGTATCCTTTTATTATGCATTCTCCTTAGACAAAACAATTCTCAAACCATGATACAATAAATAGAGGCATTACAGAAAGTTACAGAATATATTCATCACTGAAATAAAACAGCAACCCTTTTCCAGTGGGACATGAAAAGTAGTATACTGGTACAATGTTCTCAATTTTATGTGCATCTCCTATTAAATTTGTCCTAAACCTATAGTTTTGCTACTATTTACATCAACTCTAGGGTAGGTATTAACTGATTTTGAATATATTACATAGATAATTCAATTTACTACGAATTTACAGTGTTCCAAAAAAGAACACCATTTCAAGCACCTCTGCCACCTATGAAAGTTTGACAGCTATTATTTGTAACTCAATTAAGCATATATATGTATCTATATATGTGTATGTACATACTAAACTCTCCAGAAATCCAAATGTAGTTATTAAACCCTAATACAGAGATAGAAGAGTGTGTTTACATTTCTAAGATCTAAGCAAGCACCAAATTACTACATCTATGTAGTAGGAAAATAAATCAAAAAATTTTGAAAGCTTTATTTCTTAACTCTTGTAGGAAAAATAAGGTGAATTAGTTGCTAGCTTGTGTGAATGCCACTTAAAAAAAATCAGCACATTCAGCAGCTATAGATCAATTTAAGTTTCTAGTTTTATTGGGGTGTATGTTTATTCATACTCAAAAGAAAGATGAATAAATTTGGTAGAAAGATACTACTTGCAAGAAACTATCAAAACTAAATGTAGCTAAATAAAGACATACAATGTATAGATATATGAACTAATCATTTCAATATACCCAAAGGAGCACTTTTTCTCTTGAGAACAAATATCCTCTCAAGGAGGAGCCAATATCCAGACAGAGCTGTAATAAATGAAGGCAACAGGAAAGCTGAATTCCAGTGACACATCCACAGAAGCAAACAAACATGAAATCCTATGTCAATCCTCACAAAATGTTTAGTGGTCAGAGGACACACCCTTCACAAATGCTATATATAGTTTACAATTAAATTCTATATTTGCATGGAACTTTTTAATGCTAATTACACTAATTCTCACGAAGTCTTATTATGATCATCTCACTCAAGTTAAATATAAATCACTGGTAGAGCATTTTCCTGGCATGAACAAGATCCTGGGTTCTAGCTCCAACTCTTTCTCTCTCTCTCTCTTTCTGTTTGATATGATAATACCTAGTTGTATGTAGCTATTTAAATTTAATAGAATTTAAATCAAATTCAAAATATAGTTCCTCACACAGGTCAAGGGCCCACATGTGCCCAGTGGCTACAGTCAAACAGTAAAGAAAAATATTCTCATTATTGCAGGAATCTCAACTGGCCAGTGTTGGTCTAATTATCTGTTTGCAAATCAGAGAAACTTAAGATTATATAATATCCATGGAATTTACAGCCATTATAACTATTTATCTCACTGGTATGTTCTAATTCATCAAACAAATATATTATTGAGTACTTTCTACAGACAGCACCATAAACAGTATGATAGCATTATGGAAGATGCAATTTATGCTTTCTGTCCTAAAGGTACAACCAGATCACCAGGTCAGACTGGGCAGAACTGATGTGAAAGAGAGAGGAGTGTTTTAATAGATCATAAATTCAACACAGATCAGGGTAAGATGCTGCTGCTAAAAACCTAATCGAATATTAAGCTTCATTAATGGAAGCATTGTGATTTCAAGCTAGTCACACCATCATTTTGGAAACCTGTGTTTAATACTGGGTTCTATTTTTTAAAGGTATAATGACAGGAAAAAAAAACAGGGTAGAAATGAATCTGAAAATTAAGCTATAAAGGATGGCTGGAAAACTGCAACTAAACCTAAATAAGAGAAGACTGACAGACCCATGATTATTATCTTCAAATGTGTGTGGGGCTGTTAAGTAGAAGAGAGTATAGATTTGTTCCAGAGAGAAGATCTAGGTTCACAAGGGGACAGAAATTGAAAATTTCAATTTGAGTAGCCATGAGCTTTGTATCATTAAAGCAGAACCCATCAGTGGTTCTCAAAAGCCATGCTAAAAATAAGATCCAAGGTCCCCATTGCTGCAGATTGTAATTCATTGTATTTGGTTGGAGGGTTATTTATTTAAAACTTCCTCACCGAATTCTAATACACAGCCAGTGACAAGAAAGACTCTGTGATAGATGACCTTTGAATCTCACAAATATTTATGGAAAAGATATTACATGTATGGCATCATTCTAGGCGTGGTTTGACAGGACATGCTAAGATTAACACCACATAATTGCTGAAAAGTTTTTAATATTATGGTGAGACATACACACACAAAACTAACAGTAATGTAAGATAGGCATAGGTCAAATTTGGGTTAATAGTTGGTTACTGTGCATTAATAATGCATTCATTGTAACTAGACCATGTGATAACAAAAAAACTTGTTGATTTGATTTAGTTAAGAAGTAGGATTGAATAGTTCCTAAAGTATTTCTACTCCCCATTCTAGAAATAAACACATAATCCAGTTAAGAAGCAGGAAAAATAATTTGAATACAGCAAAAGAAAAGGAAGGACAGAAAAAAGCAAGACAGGATACTGAGCAGAGTAAGGGAAATCGTAACTCTTTTTTAATTTTCTCTTTTAATTTCTTACTTTTCTTCTTCCAACACTTCCCCTATCCCTGTCTCTCCTACTTTTTAAGATAGTCTTGAGGTAATATTCATTATGTATATACCTAATTACAGGTGGAAGTGCTCACAGTGTAGTCTCAGGGAGATGAGAGTGCTAGAGAATGGGTAAGGGGATCATGACTGTGGCATTTTTTAGCACAGTTCTAGGATCCCTGCATACTTGGTATGGATGAGGGAAGACTGTGACAGGAAAGTGTTTAAATGGCTATCAGATACCAAGGTGTTTCAGAAACCTTGATGCAAAGTGTTAATGTAGGCAAGATGAAGAACAATGTGAAAAAAAGAGGCCAAGAGATTTTGCATGATGAATAGTTACTTTTATTTCTGGTAGAGTAGTTCGGGTAATTGTTCTAACAGAAAAACCTTGAAGATGTAAGTCAAACCTCAAAAGCTGAGGGAGAGTGGAGATGTAATAAATGTGTGAGGACTAGACTCTTTGAGACATTGGCAGTTAAAAGGATAGAGACAGGTAAACATTTTATATTTGGCATTATACTGGCATTTTGAAAGATGTAAAAAGCAAGATGCTTATTTTTACTAAAAAGATCATTTAGAAAGCAATAAAATAAAAATACTGAAAGCAAGCAAAAGGTAAATAAATATAGCAACATGAGATAATTAAAATAAAAATATTAAATGTCTCATAACACAAAGGGACAAATCTAAGTTTTCTTTTTCTTTCCTTTTTTCCAGTTAAAAACTCAAATTCATTTAACATTGGTGCTTGGCAATACTTCTGAGATCCTTTTATCAAGGAAAAAAATGCAGTTTCATTTTAAAGGAATTACTTAAAATCACTATCCAAGTCCATTTACCTAATAAATTCAGAATCTGTATGGAACAACTACTTTTACTACAAAGAATGACATTTACTATATGCTGTCAGGGGAAAAAGACAAGTACGAGAAAAGCAATGGAGGAGATAAATATGCAAACTATACAGGATAACAGAAAAGGTGCTGTAAGTGGAAATAAAAGCACAGGACCTGTGGGAGTCAATCTCTAATACAGAGATTCCAAAAAAAATCTTCACAATGAAGGTGACATGACTTAGCTTTTAAAAGTCATGGTATCAGCTGAAATTAATTTTTCTTTTTTTTTTTTTTTTTTTTTTTGGTACTGGGGATCGAACTCTGGTCCTTGCGCTTGCAAGGCAGGCGGCAAAACCACTGAGCTAAATCCCCGGCCCTGAAATTAATTTCTTACAAATACATACTCACCTGCGACTTCAGTTTCTCCCTTTCAGTGGCATCTTTTAGCTGCTGAATTCCAAATTTAATTTTTTTGATCTCTTGATTAATTGTGGTTACTTTCTCAAAGACAGCACCTCTTTTTTCTTGAACTTTATTGCAATCCCTAAAGGAAAACAGAAAAAGCTAACAAAATTCCTAAGCATCTAAAAAGGTAAACAATTCTAATTTTGATTCCAAAGTGACCTATGTGTCACTGTGTATTGGACAAACCTAAAAACTTTTCTCAAGATTTAAAAGGAAAGGAATGAAAACCCCAAAGTATGGTGCTATAGTGACATCATGGCATACAGTGAGCTCTTTCACTCAAGAGCTTTTCTTTAAAATGGAGATTTTAAAGTTATATTTCCTCAGTTATGCACATTTACGTACTGTAGGTAGGAAGATGAATCAGTACAACATTTTTACAATGTGGTTTGATAACATAAAACCTTTAAGCTTTGCTCTTTTTCTTCATCTGCGTGAGGGTATGCAAAGGAAACAGACAATCTCTGATAACCCTTTCAGGACTGATGGAATGACATCTTAGACAGATCTGTGGCACATATTCTAAAAACACACTTGTAGCACTGAGATGGGAAGTATTCTACCACGGAAATACCCTACAACATACTGGCTAAAAACAAAACAAAGTAAAAGGAAACATAACCTCAATGTTTAGCAAATTATTAATTCTTCAATAAAAAAACAGCACTTTTCCTCCAAACTACTAATTTAAGAGACCAGCTGTGCTCTACGACAGACCAACTGATTCATTCTAGTGTAATTCTGGGCCACTGTCTCTCAGTTGGACTGAAATAAGTAGCAGCATCACAACCCTTTGAAAAATTATAAAAAGAAACTGGAATTATGGTCTAAAAAAGGAAAAAAAAAACTGAGTAAGTAAAATATCCCTAGACCTAGACAGAGAATGATAGCTACCATAACTCATTTATTTTTGTCACCTAAAGGTAGAATGCCTTACTGAGAGAAGAGTACTTTAGAAATCCTGGGGGGAAAAATTATTAACTTTTCCTAATTGCTTTCTAATATACCAAAATTCAAAACGAGTTCATACTCTATTACTGTTCGTTTGTACTGCTTAATGTCCTCATGCTTCTTATTTATTTTGAATTGTGCCGTGGCAAGTTTTTCCTTTTTCACAATCATCAGTCGTTTGAATGAATTTTCTTCAGTCTTCAATTTCTTCAGTTCTGACTCATCACTCTCAATTTGATCCTCCAAGTTCAGGCTCTGTATTTTATGAGAAGTATTTAAAGTCAATATAATTAAAATTATAAACAAGATGCAAGTTTGGGCTATAATAAAATACAATTTTGAAATGGGAATACAAAAAAATCCAGACGCTCAAAGCAGATGACAGAAAGACACTAGGGTTACTGAAAAAACATGAACAAGTTCTACCATGTTTTCTTTCAGTAAGTATTAGAACAGAGGGACATATTAAGATCAGCTAAGAGGCTAGGGTTGATGGGAATAGGGTCTGAACTAAGTAAGAATAAAGAGAACAGATTCAACCCTAGAACAAAAGCAGATCTCACTCTTTGGTGATTCTTGATGGCAGATAAGGAGACTATGTAATGCGGAGAGAATAACTCTGGCAATCTCACCTTCTAATCTCTACTTTTCTCTAAAACATTTATCAAATGTTACTAGTGATGATGAGGATGGTCTGGATTTAATATAATTAAAAGGTGAAAAATGATTTTCAAACTTGTACCCTGAAAAACTCTCATTACCGAAGGCAGAATCTGTCATAAACTTTAAATCTCTTCATGAATCCTAGGTACACTGTTGGGCATTAAATTGAGATTTTATGCTTACTGATTATGTAAGATCATTTCCAACTGTTGAAAGAAGTTTTAATAGAACTTACTATTTTCCAAAATATACATGGCAATGTACTATGTTAGTTATTATTCATTGGATCTGAAGGCTAAAATTGGTTTTGTTATTACTATGTTTAAAAAGAAAAGTGTCTTATTTCTTAGCACACATTGGCTCATCTATTATACTGTAGATTAATCCTGTTTTTCTTTAGAACAATAGTCACAAAAAGTGAAAACAAATCCAAAGAACTATAGTAAGTAATTACATAATAAAGACATAAAAATTCCACACAATACAAACCTCCTTTAAGATACTGGTTAATTTTTCCCTATTATCTGCAAGGTCCTGGATTTTCTTTTGATATAACTGCACCTCCTGCTGACAGGAAGGCAGGCAGTCAACTGAGTCTCTATAGATTTCATACTTCTCCATCACTTCTTGCTTTGAAAGAAAAAAAAAATAGAGATCACAGTTTGATACTTTCCTTTATGAAACGGCAATAATGTCAATTTGTTTGCTCTTAAATAATTTCTGCATTTAAGACTGAAAGCTTAAGAGCAGAGAACAATTAAGTTTCTAGGTCAGTAACAAAGGACTGCTACTGACATGTGTCTACTCACATATAATTATGCTTTTTAATTGCCAGATATCCTCGAACAAAGAAAAACTGCCATAATTTTACTAACTTACTCACCGAAATACTTTCCAAAGGTTATCCACGATGCTATTAAGAGTTCATTCTAATTCTCAAACTACTTCTGATCACTCCTGGACACTCATATTACCCATTTATAATCTTCTTCTTCATTTGTATGACACCTATTACTACAGCTAATTCTTTTAAAAAGATTAATTCTTCTGAAATCACAAAATGAACATATATTTACTACAACTCTGCAATAGTACAAAGACTTCTCCCTTTGTCCGCACTAGCCCACTCCTTGCCCTCTCTAATTAACCAGTTGGATTGTTCCTCAGTGAAGGGCCTAATGCTATTATTGCTCACTTTTGTTGCATTTTTCTTAATTTTTAAACACTTTTTGCATAAAATGGATATAATCCCTTTACCTGTCATATGTACGATGAATTCTGTACATTCTAATATGTGTACTTTCCTCTGTAGTTTGTGGGTTTCCAAACTTACTTTTAAAAATCTTTCACAGTTCAAGATTGTATAAATGTTCTTCTAAAATTCTTAAATTTAAATTTCCAATCAATGTAAGAATTTATTTGTGTAAATGGTGCAAGGTATAGAACCAATTTTTCTCGATGAATAGCTAATTTAACTAGAACTGCTTTGAAATAAACTGTTCATTCCCCATATATACTCAAAACTATTTCTGGGCTCTCATTTCTGTCCTGGTGAATTTTGTCATCACTGCCGTCACCTTCTTTTTTTCCTTCTTGTTCCAGGACTGGAGACTGAACCCAGGACCTCACCAATGAAAGGAAAGCAATCTACCATGGAGCTACATCTCCAGCCCTTTTTCTTTTATTGAAACACAGTCCTACTAAGTTGCCCCATCTGTCCTGGAATTTGTGATCATCCTGTCTCAGCTTTCTGAGAGGCTGGGATTACAACCTTGTGCCACTACGTCTGGCGATTTTTGTGTGTTCTTATGTGATAATTTTAATTACCAAGAAAGACCTACATAACAAACTCAGGTGTAAATTAGAAAAATTGTTTAAAAGTTTAAAAACACTGCCTCAAAAAGAATGTTAAATTGTCTACCACATTTAATTTTGTCCCATTTTCCTCAAATTACCTCCCACAGTAACTCATGACTTTGAGTGTATCTTCCTCCCTCCAGTCTTACAGAATTGATGTATGCTGTGTATTTTGTCTTAAATTTTCTTCATGTGTGATTTATTGGGATATCTTGCTCATTTTTCAAATGTTAGCACAAATTTTCACTTTCTTTCCTCTTTCATCAGATTCTTCCAATACTAAATTAGACTTTCCCATTACATTATTTCAAAGCACTCTACACGTCTCCCTGTCTTTTTGGAGCTACTTTTTAAGCTAGATTTTAATTTCTAAAGCACAGCAAAATTGATCAGAAGGTAAACAGATTTCTCATATGCCACCTGCTTCCAAAATCTATGCACATCATATTCTCTTTCATAATACATATTGTGATTATTTATAAAATTGTTTAATATCTTTATTTCTTTTAATGAAGTAACTCAATCTCATGAAGGCAAAGCAGTTCTGCTTTTGGCACTAAAAGCAAAGCCCCCAAACTCTAACATAATTGAACAAATTTCTTGAAATTATAATTTTTTATCCCATATACTAAAGAAGAGCTATAAATTAGATAAGATCAAAAAATAAGTGAAGGGAAAGAGAAATATAGATAATCTAGAAGTCAGAAAATTACCAAATGACTAAACAAGAATTTGCTAAAAAGAAAAGAGATAGAAAAGCATTAAAATAAAAAGGAAACTCACCCTGGAATTTTTAAGCTTCTGCACGGTGTCTTTCATTTTTTCTTTATAATTCTTTACCTTCTCTGGAGAATCCACAATTTTTGTCTTTAAACTCTCTTGTACTTCTTTCAAAGTAACCACTGACAATTTTAGTTCATTCTGTTGAAAAACATTTTTACATAATAGATAAGATAATAAAATGACTTAGCATTTCAGTAACAGAAAAGAACAAAAACTTAAGTTCATGTTTGCAGGAAGTGGGTGGAGGGAGAGGTACGAAACTCTGACCTCATCACACACATCTTTCTACAAGCCAAAGGTTAAGATTCTGAGCCTGACATTCAAGGCCTTAAGTGATTACAGTATTTCTGTTCTCAGTATATCATCCTAGAATATCACATCGTCCTAGTCCTGCCTGCAAGCTGAACTTCTAGGGAATCCCTGAAAATCCCACTTGTTTCCTCTACATTCTTTCCTTCCATTAATAATACAATTATTGTACATGCAATAATATAATTATACATTCAATGTGTTTCCAAATGAATTGAACTACCTGGAGTTGTAAAGTTCCCCTTGTTCTCTGAGTACCAAAGCAAAGTAATAGCACTGTGGTGGACTGATTAATGGTCAACTTGTAAAGCCCAGCTGAACTGAATCAGCATGGTGTGTGCATGGAGGATCCACCCGAGGATTGTTACCAATAGCCATAAAAAGAGAACTGGAGGGGAAGATCTTGGCTTGTTGATTTGCAGGAGAAGCTTGCTGCGGATGGTTTTCCTGATGCAAACTAGAATGTTCTCATCGGAGGAGGAGCTTGGAGCCTTGCTGTTGCTGGGAATGGCTGCTATTTTCATCAGGGGAGCTCTGATCTTCACCGTGAGCATCACTTCCTGGCTCCAATGTGGATGCCTCAGCTTGGTGGCAGAAATCCTTCATCTCACTGGCACAGATTTTCTGGCTTCCACCCCTGGCCTTTGGGCCTTCTGGGTGCAGATCCTCAATATGGACAAGTATGAGACATTACTGTGGGCTCTAGACCACTGGCTGGACTCAAGGAGGACATTGCCTTGGACTCTAGGCCTTTAGCTGGACTTGTGTGGGAAACTGCTGAGATTTAGACCCTCAGTTGAGTACTTTGGGCTTCTAGTGTGCAGTTAATTTCATGCACTCCTTTGCATTTGACTCTTTGTGTAATTATCATAAAATAACCTTATAAGTTATGTGTTCTGTTTTTAATGTATTCCCTTGCCAAATCCTTCTGACTACAACAAGCACTAAGAAGGTGCTCGATACTTGCTTGCTGAATCAAAACAGATTTCTTTGTTCTTCTGAATTTCAAAAGTGAATGAAACCTACTAGATGAAAACAGGGCAAACACTTGAAGACATTATAATGGAAAAGGACTTTTTTGGACATGACTTAAAAAGCACAGGAAATAAAAGCGGAAATAAGTCAAAAGACTGGGAGAAAATATATGCAAACCATACATCTGACAAGGGGTTAATATCCAGAATACAGAAGGATCTCCAAAATCTTAATGGAAAAAAAAACCCAAATAAAAAAATGGGCAAAAGCACCTAAACCAACATTTCTCAAAAGACATAAAAATGGCCAATAGGTACATATGAAAAAAATGCTAAACATCACCAATCCTCAGGAAAATGCAAACAAAAATCACAATGACATACCACCTCACTCCAGTAAGAAAACCAATTACCAGAAAGAGAAAAGATAAATGCAAGGGAGAATGTGGAGAAAAGGGAACGATTGCACATTGTTGTTGAATGTAAAGTGGTATAGCCATTATTGACAACAATATGGATGTTTCTCAAAAAATTAAAAATAAGATTGCCATATGATCCAGCAGTCTGACTATGGGGTACATATTCAAAAGATATACAATTAGAATTCTGAAAAGGCATCTCAATGCTCAAGTTTATTGCAACTTTATGCACAAGAGCCAAGAAATGGAAATAATCTAAGTGGCCATCAACTGTTGAATGGCTAAGAAAATGGAACATATATATAACAGAATACTATTTAGCAATAAAAAAGAATGAAATCCTGTCATTTGTGAAAACATGGATAGAAATAAAGATTAATATGCTAAATGAAATAAGCTAGGCCTAGAAAGAAAAATATTGGATGATCTAACTCATGTGGAATATAAATAGTTAATCTCACAGAGTTTGAGAGTAGAATGGTGGCCACCAGAGGCTGAGGAGAGAAGGGGAAAGACAAACAGAAAAGGCTAATCATTGTATACTAAATTATGGTTAGGACCAAGGTCTGGTGTGCTACTGCACAGTAGGCTAACCATATATAACAGTTATGTACTATATATTTCAAAAAGTTAGGAGGTTCCTGTATACTCACCATAAACAAATGATAAATGTTTTAGATAGATAGCTCTAACCTGATTTATACAATGTACAATGTATGTTTGTATCAAAACACTACATAGTACCCCAGTAAAATGTACAATTTTTATGTTTATGTATCGGTTAATAAAGTTAAAAAAAGAAGCTAAGTGCAGTAGAGCACATCTCTAGTCCCAGCTATTCAAGAGGCAGAGGCACAATGACTGATTGAGTCCAAGAGTTGAAGGCTAACCTGAACAACACAGCAAGATCTTGTATCTTCAAAAAAAAAAAAAAAAAATAATTTTAGGGAAGTAGAGCACATCTCTAGTCCCAGCTATTCAAGAGGCAGAGGCACAATGACTGATTGAGTCCAAGAGTTGAAGGCTAACCTGAACAACACAGCAAGATCTTGTATCTTCAAAAAAAAAAAAAAAAAAGTAATTTTAGGGAATTAAAAGTAAGAGTAGTTTTTTTTGTCATGCTCCATAGTGGCTAACTGGAACCTCTAGCAACAACAAGGTTAGGGACAGCAGTGGTGCTGAAAGTAGTGGGTGGAACAGCACCCCTCCTGTCCTGCAACCAGCAGATGCAAGAAAGGGATGCTGATGTCTGGGATTTAAGCAGCCTCAGGCAGAGGCAGGACCAGGAGTGGAAAGTCAGCACCCTTTCCCTCCCAGAGATTGAAGCAGGAAGAGGAGCCTTGGGCTGACTCTGCAGCATTGGTATCTGTGACAATGTTGCTCAGAGCACTCCACCTGAACTGAGACAAGGCTTGAGAAATCAAATCGAATCAAAATAAAAAATAGAAAATGACAAGACACGGAAGAAAAATGGAACACTAGAATTCCAGCTCACCCAGGACAAGTTCATGGGACAAGGAGATAGAGGAAAATAGAAGCCCCCTACCTGAATTTTCTGAAATGATAGCAGCAGAAGTAAACAAACAGATGCATGAGGCTATAGAAAAAATTAAATCAGAAATAATTTCCCAGGTAAAAGGAGATGACGATCAAAATGAAGGACTTGCTCAGTAAATATAGACACAGATAAAAAAATAGAGGAGCTTAGGAAAATGATAGGAACCATGAATGCCCAACACAGGAAAGAAATGTAATCCATGAAACAAATTCAAACAGATATCAAGGAGATTAAAAATTCCATTGAAAGTATATGCAACCCTTTGAACCAAGGTGAGGACAAAATGTCAGATCTAGAAGACAGGATTGCAGATAATGACCATGAAAAGAGTTTTTAAAAATAGCAAGGCACCATGAAAAATCAATCTAACAGCTGCAAGATGAAGCAAAGAAGAACTAAAGATTGGTTGGAGTCAATGAGAAAGCAGGGGATAGTGCAAACTCCATAAAATACCTGTTCACAGAAGTCATGGCAGAACACTTCCCCAAAATGGAAAAAGAATTTGACATACAATAAGTGAGACATATAGAATTCCAATTAGCCATGACCAAAATAAATCTACACTAAGGTAAATAAAGATTCCAGAAATTCAGCACAAGAATAGAATATTAAAAGCTGTGAGAGAAAAGAAACAAATCATACATAAAAGAAAGCACGTCAGAATCACAGCAGACTTCTCAACACAAACCCTAAAGTCAAGAGCTTGCAGTGAATTATTTCAAATCCTGAAAGAAAACACATTCAACTCAGATTGATGTATTCCGCAAAACTCTCAAGAGCAATGGAGAAATAAGAGATCTCCATCACAAAGAACAACTGAAGAAATTCATGTTCAAATTCTATAAAATGCTCTAAAGGATATTTTAGAAAGAAATGACAAAGACCAAAATTCCATCAATAGAAAGAAGCTACCAGGCAAAACAAGCAATTACGGAGGGAAAAGATAGGGAACCAACAACAGGAAAATAGTATGACAAGGATAAGCCAATATATATACATCAATTATAACTATTAATGTAAATGGTCTCAATTCACCAATCAAAAAAAAAAAGACTAGCAGAATGGATCAAGAAACAATATGCTGCAAAAATCACACTTCAAAAGAAATTCATAGACCGAAAGTGAAAGGATGGAAAACAATACTCCATGTGACAGGAACCCAGAAAAAAGCAGGGATAGCTGTCCTATTTACAGACAATGCAAACTTCAAGCCAAGACTGATCAAAAGAGAAAAAGAGGGTCACTACATATTTGTTAAAGGAAAACCCCGTGAGGAAAAGATAACAATCATAAATATATATGCACCAAATATTGGCACACCCAATTATATAAAAGAAATATTAACAAACATGAAAAATCAAATAAGCACTAACACAATTGTGTGTGTTGTATTTTTTGGTACCAGGGATCGAACTCAGGACCTTCTGCTTGCGAGGCAGGCGCTGGAACCACTGAGCTAAATCCCCGGCCCAAGCACTAACACAATTGTAATGGGGGACCTTAATAACCCACTGTCACAAATAGATCAACTAGACAAAAAAATCAACAAATAACAGAACTGAACCAAATCTGTGAACAAACAGACTTAGTAGAAGTCTACAGATTGTTCCATTCTACAACATCAGAGTACACATTCTTCTCAGCTGCCCATGGGAGGTTCTCCAAAACAGACAACATACTAGCTCATTGAACATGCTTAAGTAAATGCAAAGGAACTGAAATTATCCTACGCATATTATCAGACCACAGTGCAGTGAAATTGGAAATCAATGGCAAAAGAAACCACAAGAACTTTGTAAACACATGGAAATTAAACAGCACTCTCCTGCACAACCAATGGGTCACAGATGAAATTAAAGAAGAAATTAAACAATATCTAAATTAAATGACAATGCTGATACAACATACCAGAACTTATGGGATGCAATGTAAGCAGTCCTATGAGGACAATTTTTAGTGGTGAACATTAGGAAAAGAGTGAGCTCAAATAAACAACTTAATGTTGAACCTCAAATTCCTAGAAAAAGAACAAGTCAAGCCCAAAGCTTGTAAAAGGGAGGAAATTATAAAGATCAGAGCAGAAATTAATGCAATGGAATCTAAGAAAACAATGTAAAGAACCAATGAATTGAAGAGTTGGTTCTTTGAAAGATTAAATAAAATTGATAAACCCTTAGCTAACCTTTTCAAAAAAAGGAAAGACAAGACTCAAATCCATGCAATTAGGAAGGAAAAGGGTGAAATCACAACAGATCCTGCAGAAATCCAGAAGATCAACAATACTCACTTAAGAGAAACTTTATTCTAATAAGATGGAAAACAGAGAAGAAATAGACAGATTCCTAGATACATATGAATTACCAAAGCTGAATCAAAAAGATATAAAAATTCTAAATAATCCAATATCAGTCAATGAAATTGAATATATAATTAAAATTTACCAACAAAGAAAAGTCCAAGCCCTGATGGATTCACTGCTGAATTTTACAGGACATTTAGAGAAGATCTAATGACATTACTCCTCAAACTCTTTAATGAAAATGAAAGGGAAACAATACTCCCAAAGTCATTCCTGAAAGCAAGTATTACCCTGATACCAAAACCAGAGAAGGATCTAATCAAAAAAGAGAACTTGAGGCCAATCTCCCTAATGAATATAGAAGCAAAAGTCCTCAATAAGATACTGCCAAACAGAATGCAGCAAATTATCAAGAAGATTATACACCATGAACAAGTAGCATTCAACCCAGGGATGCAGGGATGATTCAACAAATGTAAATCAATACATGTAATACACCATATTAACAGAGACAAGGACAAAAATCCCATGGTCATCTCAATAGATGCAGAAAAAGCATTTGACAAAGTCCAACATCCATTCATGATAAAAAACCAGAAAATTAGAATAGATGGCCCTTATCTCAAACTGATAAAAGCCATGTCAAACAACAGTCAACATCATACTAAATGGACAAAAACTGAAAGCTTTCACTCTAAAACTAGGAATAAGATAAGGATGTCCACTATCATCACTCCTATTCCATATAGTTCTAGAAACATTAGGGGAAGCAATTAGACAAGAGAAAGAAATAAGAACAATAGATAGGAAAGGAAGTTAAACTATCATTGTTTACGGATGACATGATACTCTACATAGAAATCCCAAAAACTCCACCAAAAGACTTCTAGATTTAATAATCAAATTCAGTCATGTAGCTAGATACAAAGGCAACACTCAAAAATGAATAGCCTTCCTGTACACAAATAACAAACTTACTGAGAGAGAAATTAGGGAAACCATGCCTTTCACAATAACATTGAAAAAATGAAATACTTAGGAATCAGCCTAACAAAGGAAGTGAAAGATCTTTACATTGAAAACTACACTACTCTGAAAAAGGAGACTGAAGAAGATATCAGAAAATAGAAAGATATCCCTTGCTCATGGGTAGGAAGAACCAACATAGTAAAAATGGCCATATTCCCCGAATTGTTATACAGATTTAATGCAATCCCAATCAAAATACCAATAGCATATCTCACAGAACTACAGAAAACATTCCTAAAATTCATTTGGAACCAGAAGAGACCTAGAAAAGCAAAAACAATTCCAGGCAACAAAGCCAAAGCAGAGAGAGAGCAACACAATCCCTTACTTAAAATTATACTACAGAGCTACTGTGATAAAAACTGTGTGATACTGGCAAAAATGCAGACCTGAGGATTAATGGAACAGATTAGAATATGCAGAAACAACTCCAAACATACTCAGCCACCTTAGCTTTGACAAAGAGGCCAAACTCCTTCACTGGAGGAATGACTGCCTCTTCAATAAATGGTGCTGGAAAAACTGGCTTTCCATATGCCCAAGACTAAAATTCAACACATATCTCTCACTGTGCACTAAACTAAAATCGAAATGATCAAAAATCTAAATATTAAAACAGAAACACTAAATCTGGTGAAAGAGAGAATAGGTAGAACACTTGAAGACACAGGTGTAGGCAAAGACTTTATGAACAAAACCCCAATCCCAAGGGAAATATTACAAAGAATCAACAACTGGGATCTCATCTTATTAAAAAGCATATGCACAGCAAAAGAAATCATCAAAGAATGAAAAGACAACCAAGAGTGGGAAAAAATTACCAGCTGCTACTCAGGCAAAAGACTAACATGTAGAATATATCAAGAACGAAAAAAAATCAAATCATCCAAATTTAATGGGCACCTGAGATGAATACACACTTTTCAGATGAAGAAGTACAAATGGCAAATAAATATATGAAAAATGTTTAACATCACTGGTCATTTGAGATGCAAATTAAAACAACACTAACATTCCATTTCACTCTAAAAAGAATGGCTATTATCAAGAAATCAATCAATAACAAATGCTGGTGGGTATGTGGGGATGTGATCATTATGCATATCTAAATTGTACCAATAAACTTAATTAATTTAAAAAAACTGAGAGCAATCAGAAATCCTCTTTAAATCTTGCTGCAAGTTTGAAATCACATTTTAAAAATTCATGTTTCCTTCCCAAATACTTGTTGATATATTATGTTTACACTGTTTTTGAACACTATCATTCTATAAACTAACATGGAAGATTTCTTGGAAATATTAAGTAAAATAATCAATTCACAGACCAACATACATTGCAAATACATCTGTATAAAAACAACAAATATATTTTTACAAAATACATCAAAACAGTGTCACACAATTATGTGAATTGTACATGTGCACAAAATGTTACAGAAAAAGGAGAAGAATGTCACTTTGAGGTGAAGTGGCTGAGACAGGAAGCCTTTTATATATATTTGATGGCTCTCTATACCTCTCTTTGCATGTGATTATTGCATGGCTGGTATAATTTATCTAAACTTTTTAACTTACCAAAAAAAGGGGATTCCTTACCTTCTGATCAGTTAACTTAGGTAAAAACTAAATGTTTGAAATAAGGCATTTCTGTTGTTTCTCTGTAGTCTCTTACTTTATTCTTAGAATTCAGCAAACTATATTACCTACTCTCTTTTAATATTCTACAAAATTAGGGGTCATTTTCCATATAGTAGTACAGACTTTCATATTTCTTTTATAAAAAGCTTAAATTTGATATTAATCATTTTTAAAACCCAGTTTTCAACAGAACAGAAAGAAGTGAATAATAAAACTGATCCATAGTGAGTACTATTCAGATGAAAGCATTTGCCAGTAAAAGGAATGAAAGAAAAATTAGGGATCACTAATTCCTAAGTAAATTTCAGATAGATACAAAGGAATATTTTAAAATTATAGGGAAATGAGCACAATACAAAAATAAATAATCTCATCAACAGGACAGGTCTTTCTCTGCATAAGACTAAACTCAAAACCCATAAAGACTGTATCTATAAATTTTAATACATAAAATATAAACATCTATTTATGAATTTGAAAGGCAAATGGAGGGCTAATATCCCTAGCCCATAGAATTTCTTTAAAAATAAATATAATAAAGAAGATACACAAACAGCTCACAAAATAAGAAATAACAAATCACCAAGATGGTAAAATTCACCAGAATTCAAGGAATCAAATTAAAATGAGGTGCTCTTTCTTTTTTTCCTATAAAAGTAACAAAGATTTAACACAAATCTAAAAACATTTCATTTTAGCAAGGATGTCACAAATAGGCCATGCTCATAATCTATTGGTAGAATGCAAATTGGCATTTTTCTCAAAGTTAGTTTGGCAACATGATTCAATTTTACATGTTTTTTTCTTTTGATCTCATAATCTTAAATTTAGAAATTTATTATATGATAAAAGGGAGAACTGATGAATAGAGGTATATATAGCATATACATATATAAATAAATAGATATTAAAATAGAAAAAATTAAAATTATATTCATGTGTATGTATATATTAACAAATCTGTATGTATACATTTATTAAAATAGCAAAGAATTAAAAGTAATACAAAAGTCAATAGGGGACCAAAAGGATCTACGTTATAGTACATACATATATACAGACATCCAATGCCTCAACATGTATGCCCACAAAGATCTATTTGAAACTCATGATAACTATTTATGGTGATGCTGCTATGTCAGAGTTGAGACATACTGAGTATAATATCAGTTACATAAAATTACACAAATATATGTATATTAAAGAAGTAATCTATGATATAGTCTGCCAAAAAAATGTAGGCACACTCTAGGAAAAGAAAAACTTGTATAAATAGTTTAATAGTAAATTTACTGAGATATCATGAAAATCTTAATGTGCATGTGGACAACACAAAGCAGTCAATTTAGCAGGAGTGTATTAAACTATTTATACAAGTTTTTCTTTTCCTGAAGTGTATATACATTTTTTTGCCGGACTCCATACATATCAGATTGTAGGGTTAGAAAACTTTTATTTTCTCTATACATTTCTGTGTTTTGATGTTTTTAAAAACTGATATATTTAAACTGAAAAAAATTAAGACAGCTTGATTTTGAAGGAAAAAAGATTTGACTATCTTAACACACAGCTAAAATATTCCTCCACATAGTACAGTTCAACTTTAAATGATAATTAATGGAAATGATGCTTACCAAACGCTTAGTTTTCTCTGAAATATCTGATTTCTTTTGGGAATTTCCTTCTTGCAGAACTATCTAAAGAAAAAGTAAACAAATGTTTTATAATGATTCAAAACTGAATCATGCACTGCTTTCTCATAAAATAAAGGTAAGAAAGAAGAGTTAATTGAGTTAGACCAGATAATCTCAAACTGTTCATGATGCCCCAGGCCATAATATATAAGCATTCTTTTATTAAGTAGTTAAATCCAAACAATTGCATAATTCTGCCCTAATAATGCTACAACCCTTTGATAAAATAACATATATAAAAATGAAAGAAGGAAGTTTTAGTGAATTGTTAAACAATCACAACTGTTACTAATTAGATGTGTACCTATTGGGTGTTGCATACATTTACATACCTTGTAATCAGATACGACACAGAAATTCTCATTTCGTCTTATGATTTTCACATAGTACTTCCTTTTTACCATGGCAAATGCCAAGACCACAGCTTCAAAAAGATACAAAGGCAAAGTATAATGATCTAATACTAAAGTTGTGAACTACCTTGAGTTAATGGTTCAGGAAGTACGTATACAAGAGAAGCTGAGACTATTATTTCCTTGAATTTTAAAATATCATGAGGCACCTTTGAAGGTTTGTTGCAGCATCTATGTTAAAATAGAGCAGAGAACCCTAAAAAGTTCTATTCATTCAGACTGCACATTAACTTTGGCAACAAAAACCAACCATCATGATTCTATATGGTTGAGAGAAGATGTATTCAATAGAGAAGATACATTCATATAAGGGCATAAATAGGTATAATTTTATTTTTAATTAAACATATATGCTCTTATGCCCATTACATGCCCCTATATAGTTGTGACATTATTTTAAATTCTAAAATATTTTATGACAGACACCGTTTTTTGACGAAACTCCTGATTCAATGATTGCTGCAGCTCCTGAATATCATCTGTAAGTTGCTTGAATTCTTCTTGCTCTTCAACGGGAACAGAGCTAAACAAAGTAAAATCAATTAACATTTATCTTATTCTTAACCTTGAAAGACCAAAATAAAATCTCTGCCATCAAGTAACTTTGATGACCATCTACTTTCTCATTTCTAAATTATATACCTTGGTATGAAGGCCATTTAAAGTGGACAACCAGGCCTCTACTAAGACAATAAAATTGAGTCGAGCTCCTTCAATTTTCTTTTTTCATTAACAAATTTTATTTTATCCCATTTCCCCCTGAAGCTCCCTCCCCTCCCATGTACAAGCTTTCTTTCCATTTTTTCCTCCTATTTTCACTTTTTTTCTTGTCCCTTCCTTCCTTTCTCCCTCCCTCCTCCCCTATTCCCCTTCCCATTTGAACACTTTCTTTCCATTTCCCAACATCCATTATAAACCTCAGCCTTTATTTCCACATTCAGTTTTTCACACCAAAGAAACAATCTGGTATTTAAACATGTGCGTCCGATTTATTTCATGTAAGAGTATGGTCTCAAGGTCCAACCATTTATTGATAAATGTCAAAGGTCATCCTTCTTTATGGCAGAGTAGTACTCCATTGTATATAAAAACCACATCTTCTTTATTCACTCGTCAGTTGATGGGCATTTGGGCTGTTTCTAAGATTTAGCTATTACAAACTGTGCTGCTATAAACACGGGTGTGCAGTGTGCATATATTGCTATGGTATGGTTTTAATTCTTTCAGGAAGATACCAAGAAGAGGTATTACTGGGTCAAATGTAACCTCTAGTTTTAGTTTTTTGAGAAATCTCCACACTGATTTCCACAGTGGTTGCACCAGTTTACACTTCTCCTAGCAGTGCAGAAGGGTTACTCTGCCCACAGCCCCTCCAGCTCCAGCATTTGTTATTGGTTGATTTTTTGATAGCAGCCATTCTTTCTGGGGTGAGATGGAATCTCAGCATTGTTTTAATTTGCATCTCTCAAATGACCAATGATGTCAAACATTTTTTCATATATTTATTTGTTGTTTCTCATTATCAGAGAAGTGTCTTTTTATTTCAGATGCCCACTTTTGGATTGGGTCTTTAAATTTGGGGGGTCTTATTTTTTGAGTTCTTTGTATGTTCTAGATAATAGTCCTTTATCTGAATAGCTGGTACAATTTTTTTCCCACACTGTGGGTTGTCTTTTCACCCTGTTGGTGGTTTCTCTTGCTGTGCAAAACCTTTTAAATACAGGTCCCAGTTGTTGATTCTCTGTAGTATTTCCCGTGCAGTCTGGGTTTTGTTCATGAAGTCTTTGCCTACTCTGATGTAATCAAGTGTTCCACGTATTCTCTTTTCCAGCAGATTTAGTGTTTCTGTTTTAATATTTAGATCTTTAAACCATTTCAATTTTAGGTTAGTGCACTGTGAAAGATATGGGTCTAATTTCAATCTTTGGCATGTGGAAAGCCAGTTTATCCAGCACCATTTATTAAAGAGGCTATCTTTTACCCAATGAAGGTGTTTGGCTCCTTAATTGCCAACCATCAAATCTATGTATTCAGCCCTGTACATCCCTACCCTATCTAACTTCATTTTGAAGAAAATGAAAATATCATTACTTCTCCTGTTTAATGTTAATTTCCCTGGTTCTCAGCTGTTACTAATGTATCATCTAGACTTCTGTTTTACTGGTCCTTCTTAAAGGCACATACATGTTTAATATGAATTTCTTTCATATGAATGCTCTAACTTTAGTGTTTGCCTATCTGATACATTAGCCGTCTGTTTTTATTGTTTTGTAAATTCTACTTTTAGTCTTTGCCCATATTTCTAATAAGTTACCTCTTTTCCTCTTAGATTGTAGGAATTCTTTGTATACCAGGAATAGTACATGAGTTTTATTATTAAGATTTGGCAATATATTATACCATATATGCTGCAAATATGTATCTCCTAGCTTGTCACTTTTGACCTGGTTTATAATAGTATCTTTTACTATGATAAGACTCATCCCCAGTCTTTTCAGCTTTTTGTTGACTGCAAAAGCAATTTTTATCAGAGACAGGTCAGAGAAGCTCTCACCTGCAAGAAACAGCCTCAAAGACATCAACAAATCCTTCTGATCAAAAATTAGTAGTGATGATCTTCAATTTAAGATGGTTCTACTTAATGATTTTTCAACTTTACAGTAATACAAGAACAACAGGGATTCAGTAGAAACTGTACTTCAAATTTTGAATTTTGATCTTTTCTTAGGCTAGCAACAGGTGGCAACACTGGGCATCCAGCTTAGCTCCAAATAAGCCAGGTGATCATGAAGATAAACAACTTTTCTCCACAGTACAGTGTGTGGCTAAGCTATGTTGTTCAGCAGGTTAGATGTATTAAATGTTCTCAACTGAACAATACTTTCAACTTAGGATGGATTCACCAGGACACAACTCCATTGTACCTTAAGGAGCTTCCACATATTTAAGGAAGGCCAAGAAATCATAACACTTGAATGATTCTGTCCCTTATGTAACCTCTGAGTCCAAAAGAAAATACTGTTGGGAAGAGTAAAAATTGTTAACAAGAGTAACTGATCTGAAGTGAAGGAACAAAGAATCCAGAGAGTTGTTGCTCATCCAGATAAGATAAATACTTCAGATATAATTTAGGCAACTAAGTTAATGACTTCAAACAAATCAGGTTAACAAAGTAAAGAGAATGAAGCCAAAGATCATATAATTAAGAGATAGATTATGAAAAACTTGTTTTTTCCTTTTAGAAAAGACAAACAGATATTCTGCCATGTATTAAGGAAAATTAAGAGACAAAGTGGACTGCAGGGTTATAATATATTGCTAACATTTCACTCAGCATTTTGAAATTGCATTTATTTGTAAATCCCCCACTTACTCAAGTCTCTCCAATTTCATTAATGCCTCCTGGTGTGCAGTGTTTAGCTGCTGCATTTTGTCCACAGAGGATTTCTATTAAAGCAATTTTAATAATCACATATTAGCACTTTTCAACATGAACAGGGATGAATTTGTTTCACAAATAGCACAGACCACAAAATGTTTATTCATTCTATAATTTTCATCATCAGAAGTAAGAAATTTAAGTAGAGGTGACATTTGAATTAAGAATTTCTTTACTTAATACAAATGTTGAGCCCTTAACTTACAGTCACTCTACTAGGTGTTGGGAATTTCCAAAAGGACCAACTTACAGTTTCAGAACTTCAGTAGTTCTGTCTCTTTGAACAGTGAGGTATGAATAGAGTCACTAGCCAAACAAAACTGTGTATGTATGTGTATTTAGCACATGTATGTGTAACCTGTACAAAAGAGTTTGTGATGCTTATGAGGTATGAACTTAACATGATTTGTGTAAAAAAGGACTTAATGGATCTCAGTGCAGCTACAGCTTGAGGTCTGTCTGCTATTACTCTAGTGGCTTCTAAGAGTACAATATGCAAAAACAAGGACAACTGGAAACAAATCATACAAATGACCCATATTCTTCCCAAATTCTCTAAATTGCTGAAGGAAGAAAAGTGAGTTTCTATCTGTTAAAGTGATCGCCTTGCACTGAATCATATAATGTAATACTGGGCAAAAATGACAAAACAAACAGTCTGATTAGGCCATTAATTAAAAGGCAAATATAAATAATATCTCAGTTATTTAAAGAACACTACACTATGCAACCCTCAGAGAAAAAAATGTAAATATTGGTATCAATGTTTCTCTTCTCTAACATTTCCTAATACAGAAAAAGAAGCTTCAGCTATAAGATTAAAACAAAAACCCAGTCCCTCACTGATACCAAGAAAATATCCTTTTGAAATACAGTGGTTCACAAACTTAATTCTTTCCACGCTTCTGGTCGCAAACCGAGTTGAACAAGAACTGAATCAAATTCAATGGTTAGGTTCAATGTTGACCTTATGGGGAAATTTGATTTGGTTCTTGCCCAATTCAGTTTGCAACCAGAATTGTGGAAAGAATTAAGTTCGTGAACCAAGGCACTACTGTATGGTTTCTAATGACCACAATCTGAAACTTCATATGACTATAAAAACAAATTCAATTATAAGGGCCATGCAGTAATATAATAGCTTATAAAATGATGCTAATGACTTGATGTGTGACCCATATACATATTTAAATCTTACATATTGCCAAAGAAATTCCATATATGTCTCACGGCATGCTTCTCTGAAGTGAATAAAGTTAATAATTCCACTTAAAAATCGACTTGTCCGTTTTGCTTCTAAAATAGAAAGCAAGACTGAATTAAATCTTGAAACAAGGTAACATAAAAATAAGAAACCATCTTTTCCCATCATATTACTCTGTTCATGTTATATAAAACTCTATACACTGTAACAGAGTACACAATATCTGTTTTAACTTAAAGATCAACATTATCTTTATATTAATAACAAACAAAAATAGACAACTTTTGGGCACAATAGCAGGGACTAAATTGACTCTCTCATCTTAAACATCTAAAAAAACAGTCAAAATGTGTGAAGCAAGAAACTTTCAACACTAGACCACAGTCAATATGACAACAATCCCCAAAAGAATCAAATGAGGGAACCCTGTCAATATACCACCTCACAACTTGGAGAGTTTTTAGGTTGTTGCCTAGACAGGGAGAACATTAACAAAATTCATAGCTCTTGCTGAGTTTAGAAGATACAGTTTAGAGTTTGGAGAGGTCAAAAAAATTAAAATTTATGAGCCTACTTTAGAGGAGCAAGTCATAAGGAGTGAGAATTCTGGAGGTCTGTAAAGGAGTCCACTTAAGTTCTCCTCTGATCAGTATATGAGAATGAAGAAACTACTAATGGTATAAAAATAACCAGAAATATTTATAATAATAAAAAAAAAACAACCCAGTACCTAATAGTGTAAAATTTACGTCTGGCACCCAACAAAAATGACCAGATGTGCAAAGATACAGGATAACATCCATAACAAGAAAAAAATCAATATACCCAGAAATAACATAGATGGTAGATTTAGTAGCATGTAACCAAAGCCATTATGAACACTGACAGGCCCCACCAAGAGAGACCCTCACCCAACCGAGAAAGAAAAACCCCAACAGACGCACACTGACTGCAAGAACAGCAATGACCAGAAAGAAGCGACCTACGACCTCACTCATTCACACCTGCAAGGAGACCCACTCTTTAAAAAACCACAAGGCATCTGCTGTACCTTGCTGTACATCACTTTGCCATCACCCTGCTACCCTCACCCCAGCCGGTTCACCGGCCTCAAGCCTATAACCTAAAAGACCCCAAAATTTTTCACCGTCCGAGCTGATACCCCCTTCCCTACTTCAACTCCCCTATATAAACTGTGCGAGCCCTCCTTCCTACGCCAACGGTCTTATCGCCCTTGGCCGACCTGCACCCAGGTCACAATAAACTCCTTGCCTCACTGCTTTAACTTTACCTGCCTCGGTGGTCTCAGACAGTGCTCTGGACAAATCTTACAAAAATATTTTAGTTGTTCAAGAAGGTGAAAAGAAAAATCAGGATTATGAAGACAAAAGGAAAGGTTTTTAAAAAGATCTGAATCAAACTTTTAGGGTTGAAAATTATCTGACATTAAAACTACACTACATGAGATTAACACAGGTTGGATATACAGAAGAAAGAATTAGTGAAATCTAAGACAGTAATAGAGGCTATCTAAAATAAAGGCCAGAATGAAAAAATCATTGCATGAAACACCTATGACCAGAGAGACAAAACAAGCAATATAACAAAGTGTGTAAGTGGAGTTCTGCTAAAAGAAGCAACAGAATTAAACTTTTACAGACTTCCAGAAATTGTTCAAATTTAATAAATTCTATAAATATATCCAAGAGAATGAACAAATCTTAGCAGGAAAAACAAAACCAAGCAACAACAAACCCAGAAATTCCCCTTCCCAGAGCACATGAGATTCAAATTACTGAAAAACCATAATAAAGAGAAAATCTTAAAAGCAGCTAGCACAAAACAAAGCAAAACCACATTATATGGAATAAAGATGAGACCAGCAGTAGACTTCTCATCAGAAACAATGCAAGCCAAGAGACAACGGAACAATATCTTTAAAACACTGAAAACACTGCCAACTTAGAATACACACTCAAGAAAAACACATCAAAAGTGATGAAACAAAGGCTTTTACCAACTCTACAAGAAATAGTAAATGAAATCCTTCAAGTGTGAAGAAAGTTATACCAGATACAGATCGGGTGTACTTAATAGAATGCAGGTTAATGTATTAATTTATCAGTGTATCAATTAATTTATTAATTAATTAATAATTAATAAATTAATCATTGTATTAGTTTTAATTTTTCCTCATTTGAAAAAATTCTTTAAAAGATAATGAATTGTTTGAAGCAAATCTAATAACAGTACAAGGTATTCATGATACTTATAGAAGTAAAATTTATAGCACACAAAGATCAGGAATGGGTAAAACATATTCTTGTAAAATACAACGTATTTGAAGACAGATGATATGCAAAAGATATATACAGAGCAAATAATAAAAATAAATAAAATATATTGCAATACACCAAAGTAAAGAAGGATATAAGAAAAACAGGAATAAAAGAACAAGGAGAATATAGAAAAAACAAAGGTAAATTGAAAATCAATCCTATTAATGGATGTAAATACACTAAACACTCCAATTAAAAGAGAGATAGAGGATAAATTAAAAAAGCAAGACCCAACTACATGCTGTCAACAACAAAGACAGATAAGTTTAAAGAAAAGTATGATACAAAAGTATGATATAAAAATAGGCAATACAAATCAAAGGAAAGCAGGAGTGGCTATAATAAAGTCAAATAAAGTATATTTCAGAGCAGAGAATATGTAATGCAAAGAATATAATTCTAAATGTACAGACCTCCAAAACTAGAGCCTCAGGTATAAGAAACAAACAAAAAATAAATAAAAGGCAAAAGAGACAAATCTACAATACTAGCTAAAGATTACATCTATTTATAGTTCAATAGAGTAGTTAGAAGAAAATCTCTATGGATCTACAAGGCTTGACCACTATTAACCAACTGGATCAGAATGTTTAGAAGACCCCACCCAACCACAGAATACATACTTTCCAGTGCACATGTACCATTAACAAAGATAGAGCATGTGGTATGCTGTATAAAAGCACTCAAAGATACTCAGGTTCTAATCCTTAGAACCTGTGCATGTCATCATACATAGAAAAGTGGCTTCAGGGTCATGCAGGTAAAATTAAAGATCCTTACATGGGGATATGATATCTTGGATTTTCCAGGTGGGCTCTAAATTGTAAGTATCCTTGTAAGAGGAAAGCAGAAGGAAATGTTACTACAGACAGAAGGTGGAAAACAATGCCACAATGGAAGCAGAGAGATTTAAAGTTACTATGTGGCAGATTTTGAAGAAGAAGGGAGGCAGCCATGAGCCAAGGCGTGCAAGGAATGTGGCTCTGTACGATAGAAAAGGGAAGGAAATGGTTTCTCAAGAACCTCTTGAGAAAATACTCTCCTAACAATGCTTTAGATTTAGCTCAGTGCAACCAACTCTGAACTTCTGGATTCTACAATCATAGGGAATAAATAAATGTGTGTTATCTTAAGTCACCACGTTTGTGACACTTTATTATAGTCATCACAATAAAGAAATACAGACCATATTTTGAGCTATAAGATAAGTCAGAATAAATTTTAATGAATTTAAATGATACAAAGTACATTTTCTGGTCACAAAGGAACTAAATTATACATCAGTAATAGAAACACTGCTGGAAAATCCCCAAAAGTTTTGGAAAATAGACAACATAGTTTTAACCTGAGAGTGAAGAGAGTGAAAAAGGAAAATTAGAAAATATTTTCAATTGAATGAAAAAGAAAGTGCAACCTATCAAGGTTTATAGGATGCAGCTAAAGCAGGGCTAGAAGAGACTTTACACTAAATTCTTATTTTAGGAAAGCAGGCTTTCAAATTATTGGCCTCAGCTTGTACTTAAAAAACAAAAAGGAAACAACAACCCAGGAAAAGAAAAGAAAAAATAAAACCTAAAGTAAACATGAGGAAAGAATCCCAGAATGTTCACGCAGCTTTGTTCATAATTCAAATATCTATTGTTGATCAATGGATAAAAAAAAATTGTGCTATACACTTACAAGAGAATATTCCAAAGTAAAAAGAAACAAAGTACTAATAAATGCAACAAATGTGGGTAAGTTTCAAAAGCATTATGCTTAAGCTAGAAACAAAAAAGTACAAACTGTATGATTTTATTGATATGAAACTGCAGAAAATTCAAAACTATAGTGATGTCAGTGCTTGCTAAGAATGGAGGTAACCAAAGGAGACTGACTGCAAAGGGACAAGAAGGAACTTTTTAAGGAGGTGCTCACACAACTATATACATTTGTTAAAAATAACCCAAGTTACATTTAAAATTGGTGGATTTTATTGTATGTAAGTGATGTCAATAAATAAGAAAAGAGATCGAAAGGAGAAAAACAAATTTTTAAATAACACACCAAATCTCTCAAAACAAAATAACTTGATGGATAAATATTAAGAGTCACATAAAAAAAAAAAAGTCACATAGATTAAGGGACATGTGAGTAATGGTAGGAGAATTTTACATTGTAATATAACACCTGTTATTAGTGATAAAACATAATTTCTTCATGGTAAAAAGTAATTGTTAATTTGATAATACTGTATGATTAATCCACTATGCAACATCATATCTGCATATTATTTGTATTCCCAAATTTTAAAAAAATATTTTTTAAATTTAAGAAAAATTAATCAAAAAGCTTTTCTGTGGATCTACAAAGGAAAATAATTCCAGTAATAAGATATATAAAAATTCATTAAGGATGGGATACATTTTCTAAAACCCATTTCCTTTCAAGTTTTTCTTTTATATTTATCAATGGAAAGATAAACTGGTAGATTGAATCTAGAAATTAAAAATTGTTTTAAATTCTCACTTACTTGGATATAGAATATCAGCAATCTCAAAGTCATTCACCCGGCAGATGGGCAGGAATGAATCTCTTGAATACAAATTTTGAAAAATGTATTCTAAATTATACATGAAGCCACAGGAATATAACCATTTCATTTTCAAATAGATTTCTGGGTATATATCTCAGTGTTAAAGGACAAAGTCAGAAGTCTACTATAAAGTATAATCTTATAGCATTAAAATTTATTTTTTCTATGTATTATGTAAGTATTCATGAACTACTAAGGTGCAGTAATAGATTTTAATAAATAACATACTCTTGAAGGAATTAAGACTCGCTAAGAACTCAAAATCCTACATAAAGCTAGTAAACAATTTTAGATTTACACCATCTTAGAACGTCAAAGTTTCCGGTGTCCTAACAACTGCCAGAGTTAGAGGTAATTTTGTTTGGTAGAACCTACAACTTTGAATATATGTGGGATGGAGTAGAGAATGAGACAGCAGTACTCCCTCCCCACAAAAATCATATCATTAAAGAGCCTTAATGTAAATATGAATGTATACTAAGAAAAAAAAAATAACTCTTTACTCACAGATGAATAAATAAATTGCTGACTGGCAAAAAGCCCTCCATTATATGTGGATACATGACTTCAGAGTTAACTGGCATCTAAACATAGTAAGTCACAAAATTAGTTACACAATGATTAGACAAAATGAGACAAATCTTCAGTCATAAAAAATCTGAATCATAGTTAAGCTCAAACTATATTAACTTATTATTAAATTTGAAGAAAACTTAACAGCTCTTGGAACAAAGCCAGAGTTGATATTAATATCAATAATGTTAGGTTTACGACAGGTACTTAATAAAGTTTTTAAATAAATGAAAAACTGAAAAGGTAATTGTGAGCATTTACTAAGTAGCAGGCCCCATGTTAGACATTTTGTATAAATTCTTTTTTTTTTTTTTTGGCACCAGGGATTGAACTTGGGTCCTTGAGCTCGCGAGGCAGGCAGAGGAACCACTGAGCTAAATCCCCAGCCCCATTCTCTCTTTTTTTATAACAACCCTATTAGGAAGTGCTACCCCTATTTTATAAACAAAGAAACTAAACCTTAGCAAGGTTTCATAGTAACTAGGTGGCAAAGCATTTGATTTTTAAACAATATGCAATCATACTAATGAGATTCTAGACATTACATTCTCAGCACACCTTCAGATGATGCCTTGATGATTTCACGACAACAAAAAAAGATTAGGAAAAATGGTCTTCCCTACTAGAAATATCTAATTTGCTAAATGCTCAGTTGCCTCATTTCAATTGTTTCAATATTATTTTGCATATCTTCTATTCTAATCTGAGAGTCCTTCCCAAGAAGAGAACAATACTGTAAAGACTTTTCTGCTGTTTAATATAGTCTCTGAAGACAGACTATAAATCTGTGAACAACTGCATAGCATCAATAATTTGTAAGTGTCATTTAGATCTTTTACTACAGTTTTCACCTTACTAAAGCAATCCATATAAACCATTATTAGGTCTAAGATTCCTTTGCATTTGACATTAATTTCATATAAGTCTTTGAATTTGTTAAAGATCAAGCACTTCTTATCCAAAAAGATAATAGGCATTGTGAGCAGAATTAGAACAAAAATAAAAAACAAAGATTATTTTGCCACATTGTAAACTCACCATGTAAAAATGCTCCAGTCGAATTCCATATACTATTTGTAAGGCTCTCATGTAGATCATGTGTAATACTTCAGGCTACATTACAAAAACAATTTTTAATATTCTCATGCATGATTCTAATGCTACATCATTTATCATTATCCAGTACTGTATAGTCAATGACTGCAAAGAAGAAAAGGGCAACAAAAGTGCTCTATTTCCCTTGAAATATTTCAAAATTTTTTCCAAATTTTAAAACTTCCAATGATACTTACAATTTGTTCATATGTAATAAACGGTAAAGATGAGTTGCTTAACAAGTTGCAAGCAAGTATATCCAAATCAAATCCAAGCAGCCCCAACCACATTAGCCCACAGAGCTAGTCTTTTAGAATAGGCTGTCATGCATGTGGCAGAAATTTTGGAACACCAAGGATGTATTTTTAAACACTGCAAGAAACTGGTTTACTGCCTTAGATATTAAGGTTTTCTTAGATTTAAACTTTAAGAGAACATTTGGAATAAGGGGTATAGGTATAAAGGGGCAATAAGGATTTTTTTTATTTTTGTGTTTTCTCTCTCTTTTTTTGGTACCGGGGATCAAACTTGGGTCTCTGTGCTTGCGCAGCAGATGGCCGTAAGGATTTTTTAAATCTTCTAAATCAGTAGTTCATAAATGCTGGTCTGTGAACATATTCTAATCTATATACAAGTTTACTGAATGAGCAATAAATGACATATAAAAAATATGGCAGTCTTTTCATAAAATAAAATTTAAAGACCTTGCATTTACTTTTGAGATTTTTCCTCCTATCTTGAAGAGTTAAAAAGTTCTAAGATCAAAAAGTTTTAGTTCTACATCATTAAATCAGGTTTTCCTATGTTATCATTTCAAGATCAACACAGGAAACTGGAAGGAAACCTGGAGATTTTCTGTGACACATAAATACCTCATTTTTGCATTTAATAACTAAACATATAAAGAACAATGCCTGTCAAAGCAAGTCAATTCCCTCTTGAGGCATAACACAAGAAAATTAATCTCTAAACCCCCAAAGAGGCTTGTTTCTGAGCATTTTTTGTGGTTGGAAACCATGTGGAATAAGTTCCATCAAGTCCTACCAATAAATGATACTCTCATACCACCACTCCAACAATAATAAAAAATTTAATATAGCTATAGTTTAAAAGCTTTAAAAAAAAGAAAGCAACCATGTTAAAGAACTGAATTCCTAATGGGAATGTTAAAATTGCCCAACATATAAACCAAATGTTATTTTAAAATTACACTAAGCGAGATTTTTCTTTAGATTAAAAATGACTGGCCTGTATCAAATAACATGATAGATGCCTTTCTTGCCACACCACAAACCTAATAGCTTACTTTGTTCTCACATACCAGATCCATATGCACATACAACCAAATTTTACCTTTGGATTTGGGTAAAGATCATTCTTGGAGAGGTTTTTACCATCAGCTCCTGTTAAAAATTTATTACGAATATGAACCACAATTTCAGCGACATTATATCTGGGAAAAGACAAAGTTTCCATCTTGCAAGTCTCCTAGTCTGAAGAAAGAAAAAACAAAGATCAGACATACAGCCAGTACTTCTCATTAACTAGAAACTGATAAACATAAAAACAAACCTTGAACAAGTCAAGGTTAACTATTCATAGAGGTACCAGCTATAATCAAACATCTTAGTATGATACAGATTTCATATACATATATATATATATTCCCTAGTATAACTTATTTCAAAGTAATACATTCATTTTATGCTAATTTTCCTAATGCTGTTTGTTCTCTTCCATAAAGGAAGGATTTTGGTTGATAGACAGTTGGGAAATCATGTATTTCTCTTTATACATTTGGGGATCAGAAGATTTAAACAGATCAAAGATCAATCCTCAAAGCAAAGCATAAGCCAACATCATCAGCAAAAGCTATATATGAACAACAGTAATACAGGAGAGATAATGAAATTGTATTCTGATTTGACATCTTATTTAATATACCCATAGTGGGATGGATAATATGCTTTAAGATGCAAAAGAGAGAGAAAAGAAGAAAGAACAGAGGCTATAATTGGCAGGGATTTCTATCACTAGAGATAAGAACTTTTAAATTACAAACAACAAGTTCCCTCATGTATTCAGATAGTGACTTATTCCTATGTATGCCCCCTTAAGTAGTGGTTCTCACAATTCCATGTCCCTTTCCTCCAGGGCACATCTGGCAATGCTTGGATACATTTTTACTTGCAACAACAGGAGTGGAGATGCTGTTAGAATATAGTGGGTACAGGCCAGTGATGCTCTTAAATATCATATGATGCACTGGGTGGCCCCTCACAGCAAAGCATTATCTAGTTCAAAATGTTAAGAAGGTTGAGGATAGGAAACTGTCCTAGGGCATTTATCTATGGTGTAATACTTATGGCAATGTATTGGGATTACAGTTATAGAATTCTGATGGCACATTGTGAAATTCCACTCAGTTATGCCCCTTTCATCATCTCTACAACTGTCTAACAGCAATAGCAACACTAAGAGCAAGAGGAGCAGTAATTGGAGCCAATGCCTCAATCACTCACGTAAATATTATTTAATTATCCACGGACTCCCCTACTCTCCAGTAAAGCAGCGTAACCCCAAAGACTCTCAACATGAATATATTCAATTCTGCAAACAAACTAAACTGGTCTGCAATTCTGGAAATCCATTTCTTTAGGCTTCTAATGTTTCCTAGAATATGAAGGTTAAAAAGAAGCCTTGGCAATGTGCCTAGCCTCTGAAAAATGTAGGAGGCCTTCCTCCAAGATGATTGTCAAGTAATATCTTAGATCTGCTTGAAAACATCACAGGATTCACTAACTCAAGTCAACTTTTTCCCACTTCAGCACTGCTCTAATAATTAGATGAACCTTCCTCATACTGTACAGAGCTGTATGTTGTAACTTTCATCTGCTGGTCCGATTTCTGGTCATTGCAGCTACATAGAATATATTGGATCTGTTTACATGGTACTACTTTCAAAAATGTCATGAAAGCTACATCTCTGCTAAGCTTTCTCTTCTTCAAGTTTAAGTTTAATTTCCTTACATATAGCCATTCTTGTATGACATTGTTTTGGAAACTACCCTTTGTGTGAGGAAACAAATCACCTTTTTCTTACTCTGCTCACTCAACAGTCAACATAGAAGACTTCTGACCAAATTGGGAGAGGGGTCCCCCACCCACCAAGGGAGCAGACAATAATGCAGCCCAGCCCAGTGTACTCTAATTC
Source organism: Heterocephalus glaber (assembly GCF_000247695.1). The sequence continues at coordinate 1,797,015 of NW_004624826.1, read as the reverse complement.
TGACACTAATTACCTAGAGACAGTATTAGAAGTTACCAAATACTACAGGCAGAGGGGTATAGTCCTCAAGACTGCCCCCGCACCCAGCCCCACTTGATATGCCAATTGGAAGCCCTAGATTATTTCCCTGTTTCTGACCAACATGCTATTTACTGGAGTTCCCATCATCCCTTCCTTGAAGTTGATTTATTTGCTAGGGCAGCTCATGGAACTCAAGGGAACACATTTACTGCTTTTGTTCCCGACATTTACTGTTTATTATAAAAGATATTACAAGAAATGAACACCGGATGAAGATGGATACAGAAAGGTATGGGGGATGGGCCATGCAACCCCCAGGGATCTCCAAGCATTTGGCTCCTCAGATCTGGTCAATTTGAGCTTTTATGGAAGCTTCATTAAATGGGCATGACTGGTTGTATCACTGGGCATGGGTGATCACTCAATGTTTGGCCTCTCCCTTCCTGGAGATTGGCATGTGGGCCTGAAAGTACTAACACCCTAAACTTGCCAGGATCTTTTAGATCACCAGCCTGAATTCTGGTAGCTAGAGGCTGCCAGTTGTCAGTCAACCATTAGCATACAAAAAGACACTTAGCATTCTGAAGGTTTTAAGGATTTTAGTTGTGAATCAATTACTCAGGACAAAGATCAAATATATATTTCACAATATCACATCATCTGGCTTACCTTCCTATAAAATATTATTTTGTTGATGTCTTCTTAAAACATAACATCAAAACTAAATACAATACTCCATCTAGTGGGCCTAGGGCAGAGTATTAATATAGCAAGGAATGGCTTCTCCAGACCTAAACTACAACTGTAGCACTTACTAATATATGCTTATGATCAACTGAAACTCTAAGAACTTTTTCAACATGATTCACTTATATCAGCCAGGATTTCCCCATGTTCTTAACTTACTATTATGCATACCTTAAATTTTATAACTGCAAACCCTTATTTTAGAGCCAAGATCATTTTGAATCTAGATTTGGATACTTCACGTTATTGGGCGTCCCTTTGCCCAGCATAAATGTGTAAGAAAGTAAAATATCCCACCCCAAATATATTTCTTTGGTATATTTCCAGTTGGTTTTGGGGAGAAATTGCATACTTCTATAGGCACAAAAATGGCACTCAAAAGCTGTCATTTTGTAAAAAGAAATTTAAACTTATCTAAATTTGTAAACAGCAAAAGCAAGAAGAAACTTTTATACTACACACTGTCATTTCTGCATAGGAAACATTTTCGCCCAGGAAGAGACTGGGTTTGCTCTGGGCCAGACAGACTACCACAGGTGGCTGTCACCTGGAAGACTTTCAGTGTAACAAGATAACTGCTCACTCTGCACCTCTTCCTCTCAAACTTCCAAACTCTGTGGTCACCTCCCTTCCCTCCAGAAGCCCAAATCCCCTTTCTGTTTATCCCTTTTATTCTCATACTGTCTGTGTGTACATGATTCCTGTGCTTAGGGACATAATAAATTCTAGGGTTTTCCTCCTTTCACTTATTTCACAGACTAATATCATCAAACCTTCAAGAAGGAAAAGAATAAACACAACACTTCCCTACATATGCACTGTATATTTTCATCTAAGTCAGGTTTAAAAACTATTGGTAAAAGGAAAAACCCCCAAAACAATTTACTTCTCCAAAATAAACATCTGGACTAAAGATTATAGTATCACAAAAGACAGTAGATGTAATACATCTTCATAATTTTCATCACATCTCTCCACAATGTTTTGTTCACTTGGTTGTTTGGTTAATGCTTCTAAAACATGTAATGCATCATGTAACATTTGTATGAAAATACTTGAATTACCTTACCCACCACATCAAACTTAAATTTATGTGCTTAGTTTCTAAAGTCTTTAATAATCTAATGAACTATCTGCTCTAGGTTGTTTCATTTTGGAATCGCTTCCCGTATCCAAATTCTGTCATTCTTTCATCGTACAACTAGTTTCAATTTATTCTTGTGTGTGTGCGCTTGTGCGTTCTCTCGCGCACAGGAATAATTTGAGCTTTTAAGTGGGATAAAATACATATATACACAGACTCAGTACGTACATGTAAAACGACCATTTGGCATCCTAGCCAGTAGCACACACTGTCTGCTAATTACCTCTCGGTGACTCATTTATTTGCAATACTACGTGTTAAGCAGAGCAGATATTAGAAGAATTATCTGTTAAACCTCACACGCTTCGTTTTGCTAAACATTCGCAGCAATCACAACTCCAGGAGGAAAAGATTAAACAAAATAAACAACTCCCAATATCGCAACATGCTAAATAAGACGTCCCTTGAACTCCTACAAAGGGGGGAAAATAAAAATAGCACCCTAGGACGCTCAACTTTTGGATTATGGTATTTTTCACTTTGGGTTCATAGTTTTGGATATGGCTAAGGAATGTCTGAGTAATAACGATCCATAGAAAGTTCACAAGCAAATGCAACCAATCAAGCTCTATTAAGATCACCCTTCCAGATATACATAAATATAAGTTTAAATTAACCTGCTTCTGGTCGAATCTCTTTCCAGTCTATACTGCACAGACAACACCCATTAGTGTCTTAGGAACTGACCTCAGGTCTTTCGGGAACTAAAAATCAATTAACAGGAGCTAGGGGCTGGCCCTCCAACTTTCCAGGAGCCAGTTTCTCCAGCCTCCTCCCTAGAGCCGTGCACTACGGAAACACTTGGAGCAGCGTTCAGATGCGAGGAGCTGTAGGGCACCTCAGTCTCCCTCCTCTGTCCTCCCGGAAGTGCTCGCTCTCACCTACTGCATTAGCAGCCCAACAGAAGAAGAGGCGTTCGCAGGGCGGCCACACGCAGTCAAAAATCAGCAAACGCCAACCGTTGTCCCTTTTCAAACCTGCCGCCTCTCACTAGAAGTCCCGCCCCTTTCTTCCCAGCCCCCTTCCACCCGGGACGGTTGCCGGTAGGGCTCAAAAGACTCAAGGAGTGTAGGGTGTAAGTGTGAGAAAGAAGGTTGGGCTCCGGGTAGGCGGAACCATTGTTTGTTCACAGCTGGTTTCTAGCCGGAACCAGAATTCCGCAGGAAGCGGCAGCGCCGCAGCTAAGGGGAGGAGTCTGAGGTGGCCTTCAGTCAGTGAGTTTTCCAGAACTCTGCTACGAGGTCCGGGGCCCGCGTGGAGAGCAAAAGGGAGCAGACGAGTTAGGAGACTTTGGCTAAGCTCAGGGTGACAGAGGAGAAGGGACGGGAGGGATATCAGCGAATCAAGGGTAAGTCAGTGTCCCAGAGAAATAACATCAGTGTTTGTTAAGCAGCGAGCGGGGAGCTGGTAGATGCTCTTATAGACATTATCTCATTTAACCTTTATTAAAACGCTGAGGTCGGGGAGCGGATAGAGGGCTGTAAATCGCAGAGAGATAAGTAACTGATCGTAAGCCACGCACAGTAATCAGCCGTCTCGCCAGGAGAAGGACTCGATCCTCTGGGTCTGCGTTGGTGAGCGAGAGGTGCAGTGAGTCTGTTTCTGTGCTCAAGTCCTCGCTTTCCCGAACAGGAAAACTGCCCGCCACCGAATTGTTCCCCCAACCCGCACAGGTCTGGATGAGTTAGAGTCTTCGGCTAAGAGGCCTAAATTTCTGTTTTTTTGTTTGTTTGTTTGTTTGTTTAACGTGGATTTTCAAGGCAAAAGTGGAAACACCGCATTTAATACAAGTCAGTATCTTGCAGAAGACGTGCTGGGTGTGGTTGTCCGAGGAGAAAGCTTTAAATACGTTTTCTTAGGTTTGGGCCCCAGAGAATTTACTGGTTGTGGATGGAGTCTGAACTGAATGACGTGAAAAATACTGCGAGAAAAGTTGTTTTGAAAACAAACAAGTACTCCGATGCTCTGTTAATGTGGGTTGAAGACTTACACCTACTGATACAGAAATCTGTACTAGTTCTAAATAAAAGTACATTTCATATTCAGTAGTTTCTCCTTCTGTGTTCATTTCCTGCTACAAGTCCCAGAGGCAGAATCTAATAAAACTCAAAAGCAGGTTAGAAAAATAAGTTTATAAAAATGAAACCCAGTTAGGTGAGGAGAAAACAAGAAGATCTTTCTGGGGCCAGGGATTTGGCTCAGTGGTTCTGCCACCTGCCTCACAAGCGCAAGGTCCCGAGTTCTATCCCCGCTACCAAAAAAAAAGATCTTTCTCATTGGCACTTGCCAAATCAAACTGATTATCCCTTAGAGGCAGGGAAGCGGAGCATAGTATAGTGCTTGTGAGCACACTCCAGAGTCAGTCTCTGACCACCCCACTCCCTAAGTGGATTCAGGCAAGTTGTTTAAAGTAACTGAGCTGGTTTCCACATGTTTAAAATTGTAATAACAGACCTATTTGCTTTATAGAGTTTCATGAAGATTAAATTAATTTTTAAGTGCCTAACAGAGTTTTGACTACTCAGTAAGTATTAGATGTTATTTCAACTATTATTTGTACATGGACCCTAGTAAAACTCTTACAAATGGTTAAGTGCGCAACAAATGCCTGAACTGTTGTTTAGAGTCTAGACAAGAAATGAGAGACCTACATGAAAGCCAAGATTAGAATATTTCATATGGAAAGCAAAATGAGGTTAAAAAAAAAGCAGGACAAGAGAGGTACATTTTATTTTATGTACTATAAAGATTTGGGGGGATAACAGTACTAGAACTGATGAGTTTAGAATTCTACTGGGATTTAAATTATTTAAGAAAAACTAGTGTTTATTCAAATTATCTTAGTTAAAAGGATAAATCTGGCTTTTTCAAAATCCGGTGTGAAGTGAAAGATGGAACAGTAGAATTCTTATGCTACACTTTCTAGAGCTGTGTCATCACCATAAAGACACTGACTACTGCAGAAAATTAAATTCCAGTACAAAGATACTCCTCGGAAGACAATGGGATTACATCTTGTTAAACTACTGTAGTTCAAAATATTTTAAGTCATAAATGTATGTAATACACTTAACCCACCAAACATGATAGCTTAGCAACATAGTACATTGTAGATTATCATTTCACTTCTTAATAGTGTGGCTGACAGGGAGCTTCATCTTGCTCTCCCTGCCCAGTGTGGAGAGAGCATACTCTATGGCATATTGGTGGTATGGGAAAAAATCAAAATTTGAAGTATGGTTTCTATTGAATGCATATTGTTTTTGTACCATTGTAATGTTAAAAAATCATAAGCAGAACCATCATCTATTAGAGACTGTCAATATTCTTCTTGACTGTAGCGTATTTTTCTGCTCCTGTGTACCCTCACATACACTATACTACTCTTCTGTTTTATTTTCCTTGTCAGCCTTCCTCATTTTACCTCCTTTCCCAGCATAGACTGCATGGTTTATTGGCATCCATACTCCCTGTGCCTGATGCTGCTGACCCAGCCTGTTAAATCTTAACCCTGAATCTGCCCTTTAAATCCTCAGATGAAACCCAGGAAATAATAACATGACATAACATACAACAGATTCTCAGAATTCAAACTCTGCTCTCCTTGATTCTTAACAATTCCTTAATTTACCGTTAGTCAGTTCCTTATCCTATAACTTTCAGTGATTTCTCACAAGTTTTTTTGGCGGGGGGGGGGGGGACTGGGGATCAAACTCAGGTCCATGCGCTTGCGCAGCAGGTGGCGAAACCACTGAGCTAAATCCCCAGCCTCTCACAAGTTTTACCACCTATCTCAATCCCCTTTCCAACTTCAGCACCTCTCTACTTGAAGGTGACCAAAGTAGTCTAAAAGGTATTTTTTTAAGCACTTAACACATATTCCTTCTATTCCAGTGACTGTTCCTTCTAATTTTAATTGCATGTTCCTCTTCTAGATTGCACTTTAAAGGCTGATGACAGACCTCTAAAGACTGAATGGATCTTTGAGTGACAAGACAACATTCAGTGAGACCATGGAGGGCTACAGATGGGACTTTAATGCAGGTGACATCCCTGTGCTAACTCGTGCTTTAAAAAAATCTCTTTCTTAAAGGCCAGCAGTTCCAACTTTTTTTTTTTTGGTAGTGGGGATCGAACTTGGGACCTTGAGCTTGTGAGGCAGGCAGCAGAACCCCTGAGCTAAAGCCCAGGCCCAGAGGTTCCAACTTTTATTTCTGCTTTGTTTTAGTATATCAGTAAAGACAAAAAGTTGATTCATTTGATTTAACATAGTAGGAATAGGGGAAGTACTGTAACTGGGCTCTTTCTACTTGGCATCAGTCCCTCACTTATTTGCATATAGATTTTCTAGGGACCATACACACATTGTCAGTACCTTCTTCCCAGTTATTTGAGAAAATTAAAGCCTCATTCAACATATACCTTAATTTCTTGCCACCACACTTTCCCCAGTGCCACATTTATCTGTTTTTCTCTTTTCTATCTGAGACGATAAAATGTACCTCTTCCACCAATGCTGTAGTTCACAGCTTCTCTTTCTAGACCTTTTTGCCGTATTTGATACAACTAATCAGACCCTCCTTTTGCATTGCTCCCATTTTTTTCTACTTGTCTTATGCATCTTAGTGGATTCTTTCTCTGCCTGCCTTTTAAACAGTATTTCTCAAAGTTTCAACCTTGAGTGTTTCTGTCTGTATTTTCCCCTTGTGTAGCATCTGCTTTCCTTGTTTTAACCTAATGTGTCTACTTATGGATCCTAACACTACTGCTATGTCTGACTTCTCCCTTGAGCTTCAGACTTTTATTTTCTTTACTTCAAACTCTGTAATTCATCTTTTCCTTTCATTCCCACTACCAATTCTATGTCACTGCAGCTAGCCTTTCCTCCCCCACATACACAACCAAGTCTGTCTTGTAAGTAGCAGCCAGAATTAAGGTAGGTAGGATAGAAAAATAAATACAGGTAAAAAGGAGACAAGGAAAATCATAATCTTAAAATAATACTTTTAAGGAAAACTGTAGTCTCAGGGCACAAAAGTTATCCAAAGTTACAGTGCCTTTCCTTCCAGGAAACTTACTTCAAAAAAATTCCTGAGGGTCTAGAAGATGCATGCAGTAAGTCTGTAAATTGGGGCTAGACCCAGAATTTTTACCTTTAAATTGCTTTTCTTCACATATACTTCCAACCTCAAGGAAGCAGCACTATTGAGTAGCAGATCTCTAAACTTCAAACACATGCAAATAGTTTGCATTTTAACATAGCGCACGAAATGGGTGGCCTGACAGACAGTGTGACACATCCTATGTTGTAAATTTTTTTTTTTTTTTTTTGATACCGGGGATCAAACTCGAGACTTTGTGCTTGCGATGCAGGCAGTGGCATCACTGAGCTAAATCCCCAGCCCCTTACATTGTACATCTTTAAGCTAACCCTAAGACCACAGGAAATCCCCCAACCCCAGACCGTAATTAATGCATCTCTTTCTTAAAGACTGTATTCTTGCTGTATATACTTTTTAAATTCTACTTAATAAACCTTTCCTAGTGCCTCTTAATGATGTGAAAATTCTATTTCTGCAGCTGGAGTCAGTGGGGAGGGGGTGAGTTGAGGTGCCCACAGCCTCTTTGGAGGACCTCCTTGGACCCCTAACAAAATGTCTAGACTCAAGTGTAAATCTTACCATTTCACTTTTCTACGTAAATTTCTATACCCTCTAATCACGTTCAAAATTATGTTTGAATCCATAGCCTGGTATGCTGCTAGATCCTCCATGATCTTGCCACTGATACTTTTCCATTCTTCTCATCCTACTCACTGCCCATTCATTGGGCTGTTTTAAAATGATCTTTGAGACATGTTCATGTTGACTCTGTCTGGACTGTTATTTTCTTTCCTTGATTCTTCTTTACTCTTGGTTTTCAGAAGTCTTCGAAAAGGCCTTTCCTTCTGTCACAATCTTAGTTGATTTCTTTTCCTTGCTTCTCAACCCTCATTTGTTCATTCAAAAAATAGTCATTGAGCCCTAATTTTTTGTGAAACAATGAGCTATATACTGGGGATACAATAGTGAGCAAACAGATATGGTGAGAATCAACCCAATATCTGATCTGGCAGAGTTTATGTTCTTGTAGGAAAACAAATAATTTTACAAAAATCCTTTTTTTTTTTGGTACTGGGGATCGAAATCGGGTCCTTGCGCTTGCGCAGCAGGCGGCAAAACCACTGAGCTAAATCCCTGGCCCTAAAACAAATAATTTTAAACAAAGAAAAGGAGTGGTGCATTCTGTTTGGCTCCAGATTTTGGAATATCCAGGAAATGACCAGGTTACAGTATGAAGAACTAGTTTTCTACATAGAATTGACAAAATTGGTAAAGGCCCATGAATGAGAAGAGAATTCACTTTAGGAACTGAGATTCCAGACAGGGCTGGAGAGTGAACAAGGGCCAGGTTATAAGGCAGATTGCTGGTTAAATTAAGGGATTTGTATTGTTTTTTTAAGAGTAATACTGTAAGTTTGAAGAATTTCAACATGATTAATTTCATTTTACATTATAAATTAGACTAATCTGAGAAAAAGGAATTGAAGAATGACAAAACTGGAGGAAGAAAAAACAGGAGATCGTTGTACTAATCCAAGGAAATAACCTTTACTAGGGTACCTTTACCAGTGTACTTGGAAATAGATACTAAAAGAATTAATGGTAGAACTTGGTATCTGATTGGATTGTAAGGGCATAAGTAGGAGAAATAAAAGATGGCATTCTGTAAACAAGTTTTAGTGAAAGACTATACTATTTGCTATCATGTATCCACACGTTAGCCTGTCTTTCTATATTGCAGATGCTGAATAAACATTAAAGAATTAGGACTGAGCACCTAGATACATGGGGTACTGTTTTCTCATTTAAGAAAAGAGACAAACTCATTTGGGAGGTGACTGGTGATTGAATTTTGGACATATGTAGATCAGAATACTTCTGGAACATATATATGACATCCGGAAACATTGCAATTTGATGAATGATTCTGAAACTCAAGAAGAGAGATCTGAAGTAGATTCTTTGCATACATAAAAAAGTTTTTATTATATTGAAATGTTTTTTTTTTTTTTGTCTGTCTTTACCACTCTCCAGGGTGGATCTTAATGACCTTTGATTATATAGCACTTAATATTATGCCTGGTATGTACTGGATATCCACTGTATATTGTTGATCTGAACTGCTGCCTTTAAACATGCTCATCTAATAGGAAAAAGCAATAGAAGCAGCCTCAAAAGACTTTCTTTTTCTTTTAATATATACTTTAGTCTTTTTGCCCCCCATACCATGTGCTTGTATTTCCTGTGAGAAATTGAAGATGACAAAAAAAACTATTCCATTTTATTTTCACAGACTTAAAACAGAAGCTATTACTCCAACTATGATCTGGTCAGTAGAGAGTGAGATATTATAATACTATCCAAGGTCATGTTAGCATTTTCACAATGTCACATTATTGATTGATTTGTAAATTCTCTGGTGATATCGTTCATGCCAGCATTAAGTTTATGAATAATATCTATTGATGTTTTAAAAGTGATGACTAACCATGAATAGCAGTCTGAAGTGAAATTATGAACACATATTAAGGGTGGCAAAAAATCTTTGAGACTATGTATTATGAGGTATAGATAAAATATATGAAAGCAGAAAAATATCATACTTTTTTACTTGTCTGCCATTTCATATGAGAGAAAATAATGATATGTTTCTCCTATCATACAACATTTTTAGCTTGCTAACATTTCAGGTAACATTTAATATAAAAAAATCCTTTATTCACAAGCATTGTAATAGCCTTTGTACATCTTAACTGCACTTAATTTGAATGCCTAGGGAAAAATGTATAATGCTTGTTTAATTTTGGGGTTAGTATTGTTGTGTATAGTTTCACAGATATACTAAAAAAAGCACTAATATTTAAAGAAAATGAAAAATTGTACCTTAGTATCATTTTTGTTTATTCATAATATTCACTGGGTGGCGCTGTTGTTCTGATGTTAACCTTACAATTTTGTTTCATTTTTTTTTAATATAAGTAAACAAAATAAACGTGATAAGCGTTGAACACAGTGTTTTGGATGAAAAAGGTAGATTCTAAATTTATTGGCTTTAAAATACATGTTTGAAGTTCTCCTTAAGGAAACCGGCATTGAATTCAAAGTGCCTGTCTGCTTTTTGTTTACCCATTAATCATTCTAGGCCTGTCAATCTGCTTCACTCCTCAGCTACACTCTTCTTTATTTTAGTGGTTTGAGGAATTGACACATACATCTGCAGTGCCTTAAACAGTGTCTTTGTTAAGGACTCAAATGGAATTTTCAGTTTGAAAAAAAATATTTACCCTATTCTAATTCATACTGAGCTCTAAACCAGACCCAAGAAAGCAGAAAATTGTCATGCTGTATTCCACTCTTCTGGTATCCTTTCCCCAACTTCCACATAAAGCTATATATAATATATCTCATATTTTATTAAAAAATTTTTTTTTCAGACAGGGTGTTGCTCTGTAATTCAGGCTGGCATTGAACTCACTATATAGCTCAGGCTGGCCTGGAACTCACATTGATCCTTCTGCCTCAGCTTCCAGTGCTGGAATTATAGCCGTGCTCCAACATACCTAGCATTATATCTCATATTTTAATATAGTTGATAAAGAGAACATGAGTATTGGGGAGACACGATGTTCATACAAATTGAAACCAATAATAGCACGAATCCAATGTTTGAGAATTACTTTTTTGGTCATAATTCTGATGTCATCACTTCCATAGGTTTTTACTTTTTTACAATCGTGAATACTGTTATCTAGACTGAATCCTCTAATATGGACTGTATTTAATATATCCTTAGAAGAAAATTGATCATGTTTAACTCCTCAACATCTTTTCATAGCTTCTAATCTTCTTTACTTTAAAAAATGAGACCCTATCTGAGTGTACACATTTCCATATATGTGCAAGTAGTATCTAGTTTTATCCTTTGTTTTTGAAAAACAATCATCTGTCAATTTTCCTCTGCTATTAAGCAGGTTCAGCCTGATAAACACCATACAAATGGTGTTTATATAAGTGATAAATGCCATATAAATTTAAAATTAATATCCAAGTGGATTAGTCCTAGGATAATTCATTAAGATCAGTTCTACGTATATACCTTTTGCATATGTACTTAAGTAACATTAATGATACCTTACATTTTTAGTGAGTGCACTAGGTGTCCTTTTCATATATGACTTTATTTAATTCTCCCAACTGCATAAAGTTATTTTTATTCCCATTATTGACTTGAAAAGCCAAAAGCAAGTTATATAAGAAAATGCAAACAGTTTTCTCAGGAGCATATATTTTTTTAAACTGATTTTTAAACTGTATTTATTTATTTTTTGGTTTTTTGAGACAGGGTCTCATATGTAGCCCAGGCGGGCTCAGGAACATATATTTAGGAAAACTTGAACTGAGTAGCTAAAGTTAGAAGCTCTGTTCTTAGCTCCTCTGCTCCGTTCCCTAATCTTATAGCACACTGATGAGAGCCTGTGTTAATTTTTATAAACTCTGGAATAGACTTGTCCACCTAAAATAAGGCAAATAAAAGGAGATTCTCCAAAGAATACTGATATTTATCTGGGCATGGGAAAGCACTGCAGTGGAAACGTGTGCTGAAGTAGACAGTGGGCATATTCAAAAAGGTTGAGCCAAGGGGAAATTTTTAAAGGTAAAAATGATTACATCAGATAGTTTAAAAGCGTAGTCCTTGGACACAGTGAGTAGTACTAAGAATGGCGTGAGTTTCAGGTTGACCAGGCCATTGCTGGGTAGATGTCCTTGTGGAAATACTTTTTGTAGAAGTTTTCATTGGCTTTGTGCAAGCTTGAGGTTCTAGTAGTCTTTTATGATAGTACCAGGCACTTATATGCAAGAATCTTTCTTCCTTATCTCCTGGCATTATTTACTCTTGTTAGGGTTGGCACAAGCAACTCCATTTTGATTTTGGTAACTTTCACATTTCTTCCTGAAATTCCTTTCTATCTTCTACAGATTGTATCCCTGAATCCTTCTAACAAGAGCTGTATCTCTATAACTTCTACTCTCAACCACTTCCCTATGAAACATACAAAATAGCTGTGTGTAGAGGCATACACCTGTAATCCCAGCACTTGGGAGGCTGAGGCAGGAGGATTTTTGCAGGAGATGGAGGCTAGCCTGAGCTCCATAGTGAGTTCAAAGCCAGCCTGAACTGCTTAGACTCTGACTTTAAAAACCAAAACACACACACACACACACACCACACACACACACACACACACACACACACACACACACTACAGAGATGTGAAGGACTAAGTACTTCTTCAGGCAGGATTTAGACTGGATTCCTTGATAATGATCTAGTCTCTTGCATTGTTGCTATGTTTCCCTCTGTAATCCTCTGGGTGCAATGGCATTCTCACAGGGATATTCCTAGGCCTTCAAAGATACCTTATGTATGTATTCTCTCACTTTTAACCCTTTTCCATGTTTTGAGAGCCCAAGGTCTGACCCATCCTGTTTCTCTAGGACCTACTTTCACTACAAAGGGGAAGAATAAAGTGCTGGACTCTCTTAGTTTCCTCCTTTGTCTTACACATATACCTTCTGCCATTTGTTCATTGCTATTTCTTCTATTCATCAACTAGGGCTCCTGTGAAGATTTTCTTCTGGAATTAATGTTACCTAAATCCTAGCACATTTAACATATTTATTCCACACTGAAGATTAATTTCCATAAGAAAACCACTATTTGTTGTATGTAGGGAATTTATAATCATAGCATTAATATAACTGATTTATCTTCTTAAGAATGAGCCAGACTATCTTTTACTAGGTGAACATTGCTAACCTGATTGACAAGGAATTATTTGTCTCAACTCATTGTTTTTCCTTTAACCACAGCAAGGGTATGGTAGTGTGGGGGATGAGGACATTTATTTCACTCCTGTTGTGTTTTCATTTTAGGGTTAGAGATAGAAAGCAGAGTGGTAAACTACACAGGTGCGTGGCTATGTTGAGTAAAAATTAAAACTAAAATTCTAATGTCCGAATAACTCAGTCTTGGCAGATATTGCAAAAAATTTATATGGATTGTAGTATAGTGGCCAACAGAAGTTCATTGAGTACTTGTATGTATGAGACATTATGATTTCAGAAGTTAGGACAGATTTTTTTTTTTTTTCATTAAATTCTTTTATTGGTACATTGTAGGTACATAACACACTTACATTTCTCATTGGGAATTGTGCCTTTACATAATGCATCTTGGTTCTTATTTTTTCCCCATTCCTAGCCCTCCCTTCATCCCCTCCACCCTTCCCTATTGAC
>NW_004624826.1:1764702-1778134 GCF_000247695.1 Heterocephalus glaber | reverse complement strand
AGTGGCGGGAGGGATGGTGACCTGGAAACCCCTTCCTCTGGGCCAGGAGTGGTGGGACAGAAGGTGGCCCCAAAGCCCTTTCCTCTGGGCTGGGAACAGCGGGAGGGATGGTGGCCCGGAAGCCCCTTCCTCTGGGCCAGGAGTGGCGGGACAGAAGGTGGCCCAGAAGCCCTTTCCTCTGGGCTGGGAGCAGTGGGAGGACTGGTGGCCAGGAAGCCCCTTCCTCTGGACCAGGAGCATGGGACAGCGCAGAGCCCCTACCTCTGGGCCGGGAGCAGTGGGACTCAGTACCGTGGTCTGGTGGTCCGGTGTCCTCTGCGTCTTTGTAGTGGGGAACCAGGTGGCTGTACAGAGGAGCAGGGGTTGGGGGGGGGGTCCCGTTCATCGTTGCCGGGGCGCGGGTTGATTTGGGGTCTTCCGCGCAACTAGGGACCTCGGTAAGGCGTGTGCAGACCTTCCTGTCTGTAGCAGGCTCTAGGACAGATTATTTACCAGTGCAAAATATCTGTGAGAAACTACTTATATCTGCTTAAATCTAGATTCCTTAGTCTGGTAGTTCATTTTCACATTATTCCAATCCACTTTTCTTATCTAACATAATCATCTACTACATTTTTAAAACATCTCTTTTGTTATAGTTAAGTTGGTCTCCTTAAAATAACCCGAGCTCACGACACTGTCACCCTTGGTATGTTACTTCTATTCTTGTGTGATTTGCTTTTTTTGCCTTTAGTGTTCCCTGATTTTCTAACCTACCCAAATTCAGTTCAGCTACAACCTACTAATCCTTTACTACCTACTCTAGCTCATATAGATTTTTCTTTATTAGGTGTCTCATTATGTACACCTACTATCTATACCACATGATTATATACTATTTTACATTCTTTTAGAGTCTATGCAGGTAAATTTGGTTGTGTGAGTTAAATTTCAGTACCCCTACAGTCAAGAGCTTCCTTCTTACTTTCTACATAGCAGTGGTCTATGGACATGGTTCAACCTGTGAGCCTGTTTTGGGCCCACTTGAAGCTTTGTCAATTTAAAAGAGGAGAGTGAAGTTAGTTTTTTATAATGCTGAATTTATTTGATTTATGAATTAATTTAATATGTTTTGTATGTAAAGTAGAACATAAATTCAAGTTACTATTTCTTTTTCAAGAAGGTTATGATAATAGATGGTGACTTTTGGAATGTTCCTATTTGTCAGAGTACAAGGTTGTCAGTCCTGTGTCTGTGCCTAACATTTCCTTGTCCTAGTTCAAATAATCTAAAAATCAGAGCATCACTAGCCAATAGTACTTGTTAGTTCTGCCAGTTACTACTCATTATTTTCTGGGGGAGGTTTCTGAACATTTTCAAGTTTCAACTTACTCCTCTATAAAATATGGTTAATAAGACTGTTGTGATGAAGGCTAAATGAAATAATAAATACAAATAGTGGCACAGTGAGGGTAATCAATAAATATTAGTTTATTCCTTTTCCTTCCTTTGAAATCCTGTTGTACTTCAGCAAGTAGTATAGAGTTTCTGGCTCTTTACTAAACATTGCTGTTGGCTGTAGATCTCATCATTGAATCAATTGTGTAATACTAAAGCTCTCTTGTTTTTCTTTTTTATTGCTGTTGAAGCTAAGGTCCTTATATGTCATCATTTTGTCATCTCATTTGCCATTAAGTTGTAGTACTCTCTTAACCCCCCAAGTTTTTGCTTCTCCCATTCTTGTCAACAAGGAATCAAATGGAAGGATCATTGGACTGGAAAACATTAAGCTATTGGTTTTCTAGTTAGTAAAATAAAGACTTTTTCTGGATGATTAGGTCCTTTCTGTGCTGTGGATGAGGGGAACAGTTTACATTTTTATTTTCAAAGTTGAAAAGGTTTCATTAAGTTCTCTACCTTTTTTCCCATATAGACTCCTAGAGTCATTTGAGAGAAAGCTGTTTCATCTCAGAGAAGGAAATAAATAAAAGATCTACTAGAATCATGTTTTACTGCACAGTGGCGTCTCTGTCTCAGAAAAAGCATAAGGGGAAAGGTAGAGAGAAACAGGAGATAGAGAAAATGATGACTAACTTGCAGAACTGGGATATGAAACTAGATGGGGGTCTGGCTGCCAGGTTAGCAATTTTTCTCAACTTCATGCACCAGCAGCATCTAAATCATTCAGGAAGCTACTTTAAAGTGGTAGTTTAAACTTCTCAAACCCAGAGAACCTGATTCAGTTGCCTTGCCAATTGGATCCAAGAATTTGTGTTTCAAAAATGTCAGCATCACACCCAGTTTTATAACAATCAGCAGATAGAGAGCAAAATAGAGAGCTAAGAGTAGGGAGGCCATGATCTGAGAAGCTCCACCATATCCAGCAGCTCTTTCTTTGCTTTAGCCTCATCCTTATAGGAGTTAAGTGTGAGGTGACTCCTCTTTATATGTGAATTTAGAATTGACAGGTTTGAAAATGGGAAATGGGAAAATGGGACATGATATGTTAGTTTGCTAGGGCTGCTGTAACAAGTATCACAGGTTAGGTAACCTAAATAACAGAAATTCATTGTCTCACAGTTCTAGAGTTAGATGCACGAGTACAAGGTATCAACAAGATTGATTTCTTCTGAGAGTTGTCAGATGGAATCTGTGCCATGCCTCTCTCTTAGCTTTTGATAATTTGCTGGCAATTTTTGTCATTACTTGGTAATAGATGGGCCACCTCAGTTTCTGTCTTCCACTTCACGTGGCATTCTGAGGTTGTAAATGTGTCTGTGATCAAATTTTTGCTTTTAGATTGTTCAAGATTTTTAAACCTTCTTGGTTCAATTTTCATAATTCGTATGTACCTAGGAATCTGTTTTTCTTCTCCATTTTCCATTTTTTGGCATATATGTTTGTGAAGTAGTTCCTAATAATTTTCCGGATTTTGGTGGGATCTGTTGTGATTTTGTTTTTCGTTTCTAATTGCATTGATTTGTGTCTTTTCTTTCCTTTTTTTGGTAACATTGGCTAAGGGTTTTTCTATTTTGTTTATTCTTTCAAAGAACCAGCTCTTCAATTCATTGTTGTTTTGTTTGAGTCTCCATTTCATTCATTTCTGCTCTGATCTTTATAATTTCTTTCCTTCTACAAACTCTGTATTTGGATTATCCTTGTTCTTCTAAGACCTTGAGATATATCATTAGGTTATTTATTGCTTCTGTTTTTCTGATGTGAGCATTCATAACTATAAACTTCCCTCATAGGAGTCTTTTTATTTTGTTGCATAAGTTTTGGTGTGTTGTGCTGGCATTATTATTTAATTCTAGGAGCTGTCTTATTTCTTCCTTAATTTCCTGTGACCCATTGATTATTCAAGAATGTGTTGTTTAATTTTCATATGTTTGCAAAGTTTCTGTAGTTTCTTATGGTGTTGATTTCTAGTTTTATTGCACTGTGATCTGATAATATGCATGGTAAAATTTTTATTCTTCTGCATTTACTAGGCATGCTTTATTAGCTGGGATGTCATCTATGTTGGAGAGAGTACTATGTGCTGGCAAAAAGAATGTGTATTTTGTGGTCTATTAAGTCCATTTGTTCAAAGGTTTGGTTCAACTTTGATATTTTTTTGTTGATTTTTTTTTTCTTTTTGCTTAGTTGATCTGTCTATTTGTGATAGTAGGTTATTGAGGTCCCCCAATATAATTGTATTGATTTTATCTTTTTTTTCCTGTCTATTAGTGTTTATTTTGTGAAGTTGGTTATACTGTGGTTTGATACATGTATGTTTATAATTGTAATCTCTTCCTGTTGAATGGTTCCATTAACCAATATGTAATGTTTTTCCTTGCCCCTCTTGAGCAGCTTTAGCTTGGAATCTACTTTTCTTAAAATAGTACAGCAACTTCCCACTTGTTTTCAGATTCCCATTCCATGGAATATTGTTTTCCAACCCTTGGGTTTTAGTTTATGAATTTCTTCTTGTGTTAAATGTTTCCTGTATGCAGCATATCCATGCATTTTGTTTCTTAATTCATTCTGCTAATCTATGTCTTTTGAGTGGCAAATAGAGTCCATTAACATTGATAATTATATTTGATAGGTATTGACTTATTTTGTCATTTTATTATTTTTCTTTTGCTGTTTTAATTTCTTTCCCTTTTTATTTAATTGCTAGCCCTAACTAAAACATTCATTGTATTGGACCTTTTGTTGTTTGTTTTATTGTCTCCTTCTAGAATAGTTTTGAGAATTCTTTGGAGCATTGGTTTGGTGGTTGTGAAGTTCTTTAGGCTGTCTTTAATCATGAAAGTATCTTGTTTCTCCATCAATTTTGAAAAATAATTTTGCAGGATGTATCAGTCTAGGTTGGAAATGGTTTTAGAGTTTGAAACACTTCATTCCAAACTCTTCTTGCTTTTAAGTTTTATGTTGAGAAGTCCATTGTAATTCTGATGGGTTTTCCTGTATAGGTGATGTGTTGCTTTTCTCTAGCACCTTTAAGATTCTGTTGTTGGATTTTTAATATTTTATTTATTATGTGGTGTGGATTGGTTTTTTTCTGATCATGGCTATTCAGGGTTCAACATGCCTCACTTACGTGTGTGTTAAATTCTTTTTCCATGTCGGAAAAGTTTTCTGTTTGTTTTGGTTTTTTTTTTTGGTACGGGGGATCAAACTCGGGTCCCTGCGCTTGCGCGGCAGGCGGCAAAACCACTGAGCTAAATCCCTGGGCCAAAATTATCTGTTATTACTTTTATAAATGATTTTTTATGCCTTTTGTGCTGTCTTCCAATTTTTCATTAATTCCAATTACTCTTATATTAGTCTTCTTTGAGTCATCTAGCAGCTGCTGTATCCATTTTTCGTATTTTCTTACTGTTTTTAAGGTATCTGTCTTTAATTGATCATTTGACTGTACCCCTGTCCTCTAGACTCTTCACATTGGATGCTTCTGCTGCTCTTCCAATGGTATTTTTAATCACCTGGCTTTGTGTTTGAAACTTTTTTTATGGACTCCCATTGTTTAATCACCTGGCTTTGTGTTTGAAACTTTTTTATGGACTCCCATTGTTTTCTATGCTGGGCATTTATGTTTAGCTCCACAAGATTTTTATTAGTGTCTTCTCTAGACTCACTGATCATTTGTTTCATTGGGGTCATTATCTGATTGGTTACATCTTCTTTAAATTCCCCAAGCGCCTTATTGAACAGTTTTACCTTCATTGATATCCTTTGAGACCTTTCTACTGTGTGGCTTATGGTTCCCTCCACGTTGATGCCCTCTGAACTGGTTTTGGGAGATTCAGGAGTTTTGGAAGGCATCTGATTACCTTGTCTTTTCATGTTTCTATTTTTTGTTTGATTGTTTGTTTGTTTTCTGTGCTCAGCTTTGCAGCTACTTTGGCCCTGTGCCAACTTCTTTGGGAGTCAGCCACAGTATTCTTTATGACCCAGATCATAAAGCAATCCAGATATCAGCATACAGAGAAAACCAAATAACAGCAAACATCTATGTCAATTTAGGCATAGTATTAAAGTCAGCAACAGCAGTAGTATCGAATATCAACTAGATACTGACAAATGCTAAGAATCACTAACGAACTCCCTATAACCGGAGAAAAGAGGTTTATGATTTTAGTGAAGATACTTAGGCCACCCAGACCTGTAGTAATTCAGACTACTTTGTGTTTATCGCCAAAATAACACCTACCCCCCACCCGCCATGCCAGCACCAATCAGCTTATCCTTGCCTTGCATGGAATTGCAGAATAGCCACCAAGCAAGAAAACAGTGAGATATAATCTTCTGTATGACACTCACCATCATCATGGTAATGACCAGCCAGGGCTGGTTCCATTTAGGTAATTCCAGTTAGGTCTTATTTTCAGGGAAACACAGTAATTTCTACTGAATGTAGGAAGTGGTGCCTAGGCCCACAGGGAGGGTGGTTTAGGTTGTGCAAAGCCAAGATCCCGTGGCAGTGTCCCAAATTTCTCCTTTTATAAGGACACTCACCAGTCATATAGGATTAAGCTACATCTTAATGACTGCATTTTAACTTGATTAGTTTTATAAATACCCTATATCCAGATATCACATTCTGAAGTTTGGGGGTTAGAATTTCAATGTATCTCTTTTAGAGGACACAATTTAACCCATCAAACATGGTTCACAGTATCATAAGCCAGAATTCTTTCAGGCAGGATCTATAAATAGCCTATGGGTTCAAGGGAGGACAAATGCATCATTCCCGCTCAGAGCAAAATATAATCAGTGGACTCATATCTCCTTTTTTAATAGAGTTCTAATTACTTATTAACATGCTGAGTAAATAGGGTTCATTTTCTTAGAAATAGCTCTAAAAAGCACTGTCTGGATATCTTCAGAGAACAAACAGAAAGTTAATTGAATTGGTGACCCTTCAGGTGTCTCATAGAGGAAAGTGAAGTTCATTCAACAGAAATAAATAAGGATTATCCTACTTTACCTGACTGGCAGTGTCTGTAAATTCTAAACCTGCGTGAAGGTATAAAGATAAAATTAAAACCATAGTAACAGTTTAGAAATCATTTAAAAATGTGCCCAATCCTCAAATAGCTGAGAATGTACTAGTATGCTAATTGTGAAAAATGTGTTCTAAGACGTATAGCCAGCTCTTAATGACCTTAGTGACAGAGTCCATATCAGTTCTAAAAGCAGTTATATACCAGCATTAGGAGAGCCCTCTAGAGCCATAGTTTTGTAGCATCCTGCACTGATGAGCTGAAGACTAGTGTCCCTACTTAGGAACAGCTGGCTGAGAGGATAGCTAAGTCATAGTGGAATACTCCAGACGATCATTGTAAATAGAGATGCCAACAAAAGGAAGATTTCCTTATTATTCTTTGTGATCTGTAGAATTTACAGGTCCGTGTTGTGTTAGTTACTTTTCTCTCATTGCTGAGACAAAATACTCAACACCCAAAGTTAGAGAGGGAAGGGGGGTTTATTTGGCTTACAGTTCATAGAAGTTTCAGTCCATAATTGGCTAGCTCCAAGACAGGGATGGCAAACAGGCATCGCTGAGGAGAAACAACATGGTGCACACAAGGTAGCAAAGGTAACAAGGGACCTTCACAATGTCTTTCTACCTTTTTTATCCCATCCAGACTACTGGGACTAGGGCAGTGCTAAACCACTCACTTATGTGTAGCGGTTTAATAATCACACATCCTTAATCCCAGCATCACACATTCTAGATTCAGCTACCTCTGACCAAATGAGGCTTTAAGGGGACATCCAGACTCAAACCGTAATACTCAAACCATTATGATTTTCTCTTGGAGCACAATAGAGCATGGTGAGAGAATTCTTAGGGCTCAAGAAGGAGTTCAGGGAAAGAGCATGTTTGTAAACATAGGAGAAGGTGCATGTTTCTGGTTTACATATTCTAAATACAGGAAACGCTCTACTACAGCCTGTATTTGTAAGGCTTTAAGGTGCCAAAATAAGGAATACTTGGACATCATGTTGTATGCCTTAAAATACACAGTAAAATTTATTGGAATAAAAAATACTTGAAAGAGCCAGTGATTTCAAGTGCTCCCTGTGGAAGTACATGCACAGTGGTTGGGGTGGGGCACAAGATCTCTAGAGTAATTTATGCAGGCATAGGGTTGAGAGAGGACCCCCACCTAGGAAAAATTTGGCACCAGGGCTGGAGAGAAACTGATTTTAGAAAAATCAAACACTTCTTCAAGAAAGTAAGGACTCTAACCTCACAGAGAGACCACCATTATCAACAGAAGCCACTGAGAATGCAAAGTCATTCCAAGCCTGGGTGA
The DNA here is from genome assembly GCF_000247695.1 of Heterocephalus glaber. The sequence continues at coordinate 1,770,341 of NW_004624826.1, read as the reverse complement.
TTCCAGAAATGCCTTGCACCTCCCTCTGGTATATGGATATTTATGTAAGCTGATCTCTGATTCTCTTGGCTCTCTTCCTTGCCCCCATTTTTAGAGAAAAAAAGAGGGAGGGGAGGTATGGAAGAGCATGCCATGCTTTACCTTCTTTCCATCCTGTTTAAAACTGGAAAAGTCTTTTTTGATGATTAAACAGGACTAGAAAGTTATGGAATCTAATGCATTCTTGAAGAAAATGTGAGAAGTTTAAAATAGCACAGTTGGAAGCTATAATGAGAAGAAACCAAACAGATTAATGTTTATAATATTCTGCATAGTAAACATTCCTGGCCCAGGTGTGGTGGCACATGCCTGTTATCTCAGCATTCTTTGAGATTGAGGCAGTAAGATGGCAAATTGAAGGCAAGCCTGGGCAACTTAACAAGACCCTGTCTCAAAATAAAAAAAGGGCTGGCACAAAGCTCAGTGTGATTTTCCCCCTAGAATTGTACCTTACTTGTGTCTTTGTTTATGTAAATGTTAGGCCACAACAATTGATGAAAAATTTGTTCTCTGAGAATAGCACCTAGAGGAACAGTTATCCAAAGTGTTGTGTACCCTGTCAAAGTCCTAAATAACCACCATTGCTGAAATTGTATGTTTAGAGATAATGTCTCCTTGTTTTGACATTTTTCTTTCAAACTGAATTATCACCAATACCTGCCTTTATTAATTTCTTATCTTCAGCTTCATTTCCAGCCCTATTGCTGAGTATCTAAAATAGATTTGCAGGTAAAGAAAAGGTACTTATTCTGTTTCTTTTTTTTTTTTTAACCAACTGGGTTTGTAGTTTCCTTTCAAGTTTATTCCTGTGCGCGGCACAGTGTGAGTTGTTGTGTCTTAGGTTTATCCTCATTCTTTGTATTCAGGGTCAGTAAACTTGGTAATTGCACAGCTGTGACCCAGTAGGGTTCCTACAGACTTTAAGCAAATGTACGTGATTTTATTAGTCCCAAAAGACTGGACCTTGAGAAATTTGCTTGGGTAACATATTTGGCACTGCTTCTTTCTTTGTTTTTATTAACATTCTGAATTCCTGTTTCTGTGGCTCTCAAATTTATTTCCAATTAGATAAAGGTGACCTTCCTCATCTCCAAGCTGAGTCTCCCATGAGACTCATGTATCCAGTAGAGGCCAATCATGATTGTCACTTCTTAACTGTTAGAGTACCTTCAGTATTAAAATAGCTGCTAGAAAATTAAGACTGCAACATGAAGGAACAGGCACATCACAATGTTTTTATCAAGTGATTTGGTTTAGGACCTGCTTATTGCTTGAGCACTGGGAGACAATTTGAATTCAAAGTAAGATGGAGAAACTGAGGGATGCTAAATTACAGAACCTAGAGTTAAGATCAGTGATATACAGGGTAGAAATATCTTCAGATCTATGGGGGGAAAATGAGATTAGGTTGCCTTAGAATTTAGCTCCCATTTGTTTGAGTGGCCTCTACATACAAAGAACATTTTGTCAACCAGATGAGACTAGGATGAGAATTGCAAGACCATTATCTTCCATTTTATTTTTTTACTCCAATCCTTATATCACCATGGAATTTGATAACATCAATCACTATAGGAATGAGTTACTGGAGGGATTCCTCCCACACCGTATGCTCACATTTTGTCTCTTTAGAAAAGGGAGAATTTTACCACCTACCTTGGGAAACATCAAAGTGAAACATGATTAATATAAAGGTAAATGAAGCCAGCATTGAAACCTATAAAGTTGGACGTAGGACCTAATATTCTGGAGTAAATTTTATAAAAGAAGCACATATGAATCATTTTAGGAAGGTTAATTTCTGCCACCTCTCAAAACTAATTATTCTAAAAATAATGTCAGAGTAAAATTTAACTAAACATTACAGGCACCACTGGCAGAAGTGTATTTCCTTATCTTTCAGGTAGGAAAGAATAACATCTACTTGGTCAAAATGATAGAGTAACAATTTTTACTCAAAGACATTTCTATTCAAACAAAAGAAAAACAAAAGTAAATAGTTGGATCAAATTATATACCTGTTTTTGAGTCTGGAGAGCGGCAGCTAGTGAAGATTTCTACATATTGGGCTCAAAGCCTCTTTTGCAGTTTGAATGTCTCCATGATATCTGAGTGGCCCACATAGTACAAGGCATGAAGGTTGTCTGCGTGTGAGTTGCCTTGGTGATTTCTCTGTGGTTTTAATCAAGTAGTCCAGCCTCAGCTTACAGGGCTTTGGGAACAAGGCAGGCTTCCTTCTTAGTTATTCCAAGTTAGAAGTGTGGGAAGAAACATGATGGGTCATTTGAAGAGTCTTAGCCAAATGTAAAAATTCAGGATTCAGCCCAGTTTACATGTATATAACAAAACATCAAAGACAGTGAACAGGAATGGAAGCTTATAACAGGGGAACTTTAGTTTTTTTCCTGACACGTAGTGTTTACCTCTATAATCACCCCCATTTCTAACAAAGATAGTTCACAAAATTTACAGTACTTTCCAATTCTCTGCCGGGGATGATTTCCAAAACTTAGTTGTTTCCTGAAAATTCATACAAGCAGGAACTGTCAGTCAGAATTTCTTCTACTCTACTGCATTTCCAAAACTTTGCCTTAAAAACTTTCAACTCTGCCTTCTCCCAAGTACTCAGAATGCATTTGGAGATTATTATTTGTCTAAAAACACACCTGTTAAATATAACCTCCAACCCAGTCTCTTCTTGGATGTAAATTTCTGTGGTATCTATTACTTGAAAAGGAAGTGAAAGTATTAGGGTCAGGGAAGATTCAAGAAATTATTTATGGGGTTTGGGGTTTGGTTTGGTTTGGATTTTGGTTTTTTGAGACAGGGTCTTGATATATTGTTCAGGCTGGCCTTGAACTCACTGTTTAGCCCAGGCTGGCCTCAAACTTGGGCAGTCCTCCTGCCTCGGTCTCCTGAGTGCTAGAAGTTATGTGTTTTTAAATTAATCTGATTTCTAAGGGAAAAGTAATGTATTATCTGATTTCATGTTTTAAATGATGCTATTAAGATGATTAGAAAATATTACAAGTTGATTTGGGAACTTGAAGTTACAATGATAGACTAAAAATTCTCCCTTCAGGAAATGCAATGAAAATAAACAAGCAAAAGTTTAGACTAAAACTCTACTTTTATTAAACTGAACAAAAGTCCGAAAAGAAGCCTTAAAACATAAAAGCAATCTACTCAGTTCTCAAACATTTGGAAAAACTAATGTGAAAGCTACTGTGCAGTGTAATGAGGCTCATGCAGAGTGGCTGTCCAGATACACCATCAGGACAGTTATCCAAAGGTGTAACTAGAGTGACTGAATATCCTGTTAATCTTGGTAATGTTAGAGGAGTCATATTAAAAAGATACATGATGTATTTTCCATCCAAAAGGCAGATGCAAGGAATTTGGTAGGTGGATCTTTGGCCCAAAAGGACTTATGAGAGTTTCTCAGGAACCTCATGCTGATAGCCTCCAACTGAACCATGTAATCCAGTGACATGGACCAAACAGGTCCATTTCAGAGACCAAGAGTGAATAACCGTTATTTTAGACATCTGTCAGTCTATAAATTTACTTAAAAAGTAAAGGACATGGTGCTGAAATCTCATCCATGATTATTTGTTAGAATCAGCAGGATCCAGGAGCATGAGTATTATGAAAGAAGTATAGGCTGCAGGGAGGCATGAAGAAAGAGAGGTAGAGGCTGGGAATATCTCTGTACAAAGTAGGTTCCATAGTCTGGGAGTATAGCTCAGTGGTACAATCCTTGCCTAGGATGTGCAAGTCCCTGGATTCAATCCCCAGCACCTCAAAAAACAAACAACAACATAACAAACCAGATTGTAGGACTATAAGGAGGGAAAGGCTGAAAGAAGTTCTCTTCTGACATTTTCCTTGACCTCAACTTCTATATAGGCAAAGTGCCTGGAGGTAAAGCAGAGTAAAGGTGATAAAGGAAACAGCAGTTTTTCAGTTATTGACCCAAATAAGTAAATTTCTCCTCAAAGAACTTGGGACAGGTACAGTTTCACTATGAACCATACTAATGTTTTACTTATAGAGGAAGGATGAAAACTGAGTGATATGTCCTAAATGCAGAGTAATAGTGAAGATTTTGTGAAAAAATCTTCTAAGATAATACTTAAATTTAAGCCTTTGTCTTCCTCAGATTTACCCGTTTCCACATAGCCCTTAGACCGCCTGGCTATAAAATTAAGAGTTCCCATGACCTCTTCTTCATGTTCAATAATTTGCTAGAATGGCCCACAGAACTATATTTACCTTACCAGTTATTATAAAGGATACAGATGAACAAGATGAAAAGGTACATAAGGCTATGATTGAAATGGATCTAAGGACAGGGTTCTCAGTCCACATGGTACTAGGGTATGACTCTCCCTTGTGTCATGTGAATGCATTCACCTATCTAGAAGCTTTCCGCATCTCATTGTTCAAGAGGTTTTTCTGGCCCCAGTCTCTAATCCTGTATTACCTCTCCTTTCCCAGCATTTTCCTGAGTGAGCCTGGAGTTGCAACCCTCTAAACTCCTGGTCTTTCTGGTGACCAGCCTGTTGTGAAAGTATCTGGGAACTACCCTGTTACTTTCTCAGCATAAACTCAAGTGTGATGATCAAAATGAGCTCATTATGAATAACAAAGGCACTCTTTTACACAGAAAATACCAAGGATGTTAGGAGTCTGTTCTCAGAACCAAGGAAAAAGACCAAGTATATTTTTAATACTGTGTCAACTCATATGTAAGTCCATCAGTGGAGACTGGAAGCCTTATTGGTTTGAGTGTTTAAGTACAATCTTGACAAATCTTTGGCTAAACATTAAGCTGTATAGCTATAGTAATAAACATTAGAAGACAGGGTTAAATATAGAACCAAGAAAAGCCTCCAAAGACCTCATCAACCGTATATAGGCCAAGGAATCAGATTCACCTTAGTCCAGGCTACTTACTAAACAAGCAAAACAGTAAGTGAAATCCTCAGAGGGAAAAAAATCATGATCCAGAGATCCTGATATGCAGTATACTGACTAAAATCTCCAATTTTAACAACAACAAAAACAAAATTGAGAGAGATGCAAAGAAACAAAGTGTGACTCATACTTAGGGAAAAATAGCAGTCAGTATAAAAACTGATTATTCCATTATTTTGAATATAGCAGACAAAGTCTTCAAAGGAAAAACTATATTCAAAGAACTAAAAAGTCACATTAAAATAATTATTATAGAACTGATCTAATGGAAAAAATTTTAAATAATCATAAAAACAAGCAAGAGGAACCCTTTGATTTGAAGTATTACTGGGGTGTTTCATACTGATTAAATATACAGCAGTTTTGAATAATTGATAATTTGAAATAAGAAGAAAAAGTCCAGAAGGGTAGGGGAAGTGGGAGGGGAAGGGGAAAGGAAAGAAGGGAAAGGAAAAATTATGAGAAAATGAAAAAATGAAAATGAAGTCTTTGTAAATAGGGAAGGGAGCACAGGAAATGGGGAAAAAAATAAGAACCAAGATACGTCATGTACAGATACAAGCACCCAATGATAAATGTAAACATATTGTATACCTAAAATGCACCAATAAAAGATTTAA